>NJDC01000214.1:185779-197746 GCA_002245475.1 Calephelis virginiensis | reverse complement strand
ATACAGGCCGAATTGAGAACCTCCTCGTTTTTTTGAACTAGGTTAAAAATAGATTACTTGTGTAATGACTCATGACTCATAGTAACTAAATTTTAAAGAAAAAATGTCCTGAATTTATGTTAAAATATCCTTATCTATTTTTTCTGTCAAACCCATAGAATAGACAGTAGAATAGGCAGCTTAACCATCTAGCAGGCCAGGCAGCTCGTCAGAGGTCATCATAGGGTAATAAGGTCATTTTCTATAAAACTGGTTGTAGAATGCAATTAAGTGATGAGCATTCTTCTTCAGATTCATTCAGAAGAAGACAGTTTTTGACATTATCCTGTTCCGGTTAAGAGTTACTATGTAACTTGGCCGGATTAAAACCGTCTCACCTATTAGTGCCGCTAACTGCAGTTGTCATTGCTAGCTAGTTTGCTAAATAACTCGGCATTAATTTAGAAGAAGATTATGGGTTCAATAGTTGTAGACAACATTTTTTTATTATAAAATTGTAAAATAGTAACCCAAGAACAACAAATCTGCCAATATTAAAATATCTTAATTATAATAATAATAATAAATGTTCCTGGACAAGTTACACAAATTGAATCTAACCCCAAAGTAAGCAAATTATATGCTTGTGTTATGCGTGTTAGTCAACGATACTAGTACATAGAAATACTTAAATAGATACCAGAATAAATTTAATAAACACCCAGACCCGGAAATGCAGACATCTAAATGTTCATCACACAAATGTCTGCCCTCGTCGGGAATCGAACCCGAGCTAGCTACTCAACCAACGAGGCGGTCAATTACAAACAATCAAAAAGCTAGCCATCCCGCAGATTGTAGAAGGCAATGCTGGGTCGACTTGACTTATTCTAGCAAAACTAAAACTCTGTACTGCAAGGAGTCGTCAAATTATGCAAGGTTAATTATAATTAGAGGAAAACTACGGTTCTTATAATTATCGTCTTCGTTTTCCTTTTATTTGAGTAAAATAGATTACGCCTCTGTGGTCTAGCGGTACAGTTGTTGGACTTGACTGCATGAGGCCCCGGGTTCGAATCCCGGGTCGAGCAACTAAAAAGAAATTGGATTTTTCCAATTTTCTAATAAATAAAAAAACGTTGCTCGGAATTGGATATGTGCCCGGTTGGCGATAGGCTTGCCACCTATCACATTGTGGGTAGTGTCTTCGGCTAGTCGTGGGTGCCTTGGTTGTACCTCTACCTACCTCTTCGAGGATATGGGCGTGTAGGTACTTCATAGATTTCTAATAAGTTCTTTTTTTATTAAGTATAGGTATGTACCACATACAAGGAAAAAAACAATCACTACGAATTATGTCGTTGCTCCCAAGTTTTTTTTATGTGTATAGTCTAGGAAGACAAACAAGCAGACAGATTTCTTAATTGTAAAATAAAAATGCAATAGCCTATATGCACTTCAAAATATCAAAGTGAGCTACCAACCCGAGGCTGGGAAGTCTCTTACAATGATTTACCAAATAGGAACACATTTACTTCAATCACGTTATATCTTGAGGTAACAACAACGCAGGCGACTACCTACTTTGGCTGACGGCTGACTGCACTCGTGAAATCATCCATTAATCCTAATTCCATATTATTCCACTAGCTGACTAGCCGATGATGATATTGATATATCGGTACGCAAGGAATCCCTGAGAAAATAATTACCAGAAAATCTTCAACATAATAGCACAAAAGAAATGTTTTTAAAATTACTGGGCTTGGCATTCCTACTTGACAACCCTTCTCGTGACGTTGTAACCAACTACAATACGAAAACCAGTGCCTGTTTAAAGTACAGAGGCTTCTTCTGAGTGTGCTTCCGCCTTAGACACCACCTAAGCTTCTCAAGCGTACTTCGATTCATTGCGCTATTATCTATACTATTATTATAAAGACGAAAGGTTTGATTTTTTGTTTGAAATGAATAGGCTCCGAAACTACTGGACCGATTTCAAAAAAATTTTCACCTTTAGAATGCTACATTATCCCTAAGTGACAAAGACTTTGTTTCATCGAAATCGATGCAGTAGAAGCTAAGTTACGCAGGCGAAGCTGCGTAAAACTGCTAGTACATAATAACAAAAACAAAACGATTATTTAAAACAAATGTTTATTCATAAAAGAAGTAATTATACATAATAACAAATTTTAAATGTCAATAAATAGAACACTAAAACAACCTCTTTTGTACTATATAAAGACATACAGCTAAAAAGAATAGGAAAGCAAAGAACATTATCACTTTATCAGTGAATTCGCGCCGTCCATATTTCTTCAGTAATTTACCCGACTGTTGTATCGTACTTCCTGTGTTTTCTAATTCTGATGTTGTACCCTAAAAATAAAATACACATGAGTATGTAAAAATTTTGCACTGTCCAAATCGCAGGACTACTTATTTGCTTACTGAATTAAAAAATAGGAAGAAGTTATATTTTCGATGCCTATATTTTATTATGTATGTTAGTCTATTTCTCCAAACCAATTTTGAAATTGTTGTTTGATTTGAATGACCGTACTTCCGGGATGGTCCTAAAGCCACATCGCCAGTATCTGATGATGGAATCCCCGGGTAGTTTTCGCTTGTTACGCCAGTTCTCGACTCGATTTTAATATTTTTTTAGAAAGATAGGCCATGATTCCCATAATAGTTTTATCATCATATTATCAATTAAATGGGACCGTCAGTGAAGCATTTGATTTCATATAATTAAAATTTGTCTATAAAGCGTTCAAAAGCGGTCGAGATTCGTCTCGCTCTGTCATCAAGTGAAGGAAACAGTGTCTAAAGATCCTCATTCGACTTCAAAAGTGATAGCCGCTGAACTTTCTACATCTCACGAGTCGATCCGTATCAGTTAAACTAATTGTTTGGATCTGAAACATGTAGTCGCTTGGCTAGTCCCAGAAGATCTGAATTTTCTCCAAAGACTCAATAACATGAGAGTCGCTGAGGACAAGCTGTAACGAGTCAATTCCGAACTAAAATTCATGAAACGCATTCTCACTGGTGACGAGTCCGTGGGTGTCAACAAGCTTCAGAGTGTCGTCTCCCAACTGAACCGAAACCAAAGAAACCACGCCAAACTTTTTTTAAAGGCAAAGTAATGTAATGAAGTATTTTCTTTGACTATCGCGGTGTTGTACACTCGGAATCCTCGCCGAAAAATGAAACAGTAAATAAGGAAAATTATTGAAGCGTTATGCGGGGTTTCAGACAAATAATAACTCGCAGCGAGATCTGACCTCAATTCCGGAAACAACTTATATTTTTTTTTTTTTGAAGACTGGATTATTCGTTGGTGTAAGTGTATCGTTTCTTAAGGAGCATACTTTGAAAATGATAAAATAAATTTGATAAATAACAAACAGTTTTTGTATTGTTATCTTTTCCCGGTACTTTCTTGACAGGGTAGTATATTATATTCGTATTTAGGGCAGCCTCACTTTTTTGTAGGAATTCTGTTGAAAACATGAACTAGCAGTTAACGTGAACTAGTTGAAAACATGTTGGTCTGGGTCCACTGAGCAGATTAGACGATCTGCCTCTTTGCCAGGCAGCTGGGAAGAGGTGAGCAGTGAGCACTGGATACAATATAGGTCATAACTAGCAAAACCACTGGTGCTCTGCATTAACTTAGCCGAATAGGGATCCACGTACCCATACTACGTTACCCGTTTAGGGGGGGGGAGGTCTTCAAAATACTACGATCAGTCACGAGAGGAGGGGGGTGACAGATTTTTGTTACGTAGTCGATTTCGCCAATAGAAATTTCGGACTATACTCGAAAACGGCGCGCAATTTTGCGTTATTGTCAAACTCACAACTACTGGCATGCTTATGTCAGAAGTATATTGATACGTCAGCTGTAGCAGTAGGTGGTTAGTAGTTAAGTGAAGTTGTCAAGCAAGTCCATGAGAGTCTACGCTATACAATAATTACTATGTACAAACTTGAAGGGAGGGAGGGGTCTTTGCAGATACTACGAGTATGTTCCCTTACCTATTCCTGTCACCATAATGACTGTGTCATGTTCAAGGATGGGGTAGCCAGTAAACTTCCACAAAGGCCTAACATCCCGGCCACAGCACAGCGATGCACCTGTAACATCTATGGTGTCTATAGGCCACGGTTATCTCTTACCATCAGGAGTCATGTGCTTGTTTGGTGACCTCTCTCGTGAAATAAAACTTACATGTACGGCAGAACTTGATGAGACTAAATTATCGAGAGTGTCCTGACTTCTCTGTGTCGTAGCAGCCAGCTGTCTGCTGATGGATAGCAACTGTTCAGTCACACCTGTAATCGAAATTACTCATTATACATATGTCAAACACTTCCAGAAATCAGGAAATAAAAAAAAAATTGCACATTGCGACACCAAAGCAAGATAAACAAACACACCTTAGCATTTTCTACATTTTTTTAAGTCTTATTTGATTTATTAATTAGGTTTACCAAAGTTTAGAATCTATACTTGTTATCGTCGGCACTTGGTGGGATTCCATTGTATACACTGTTTTTTGTAATAATCACTTGTACTTATCCACTATACACTATGTGTACAAAAAGCAGTGTTTACCAAAACTTTTTATTTCGTCGACATTTTACATGTAATTTCGTGTGAATGTAGTAAAAAATAAATTACGTGTTATGTATGTCAACGATTTTCAAAATTGAACCCTCAAGGGGTGAAATAGGGTTTGAATTATGAACTTACATCCTCATTATACACAACTCCTATAATCATAAAAGCTTGTCACGATGATTAATATTTAATTAAATTGAAATTTTATTAATTTAAACTTAGTCGATTTTACAAAAATCAATAAGTAGTTTATTTACACAAGGAAATCGTGCGGCAAGCTTTTATGATCAAACAAGTTGTGTACAAAGGGGTTGTAAGTTTGTAGGTAATATTTTTTAAAGAAAAAATTATTTTCTTCTTTTTGGACCTTTTAAATATAAGCTTTTTTAAAAAGTTTGTTTTTTGCTTTTAATTTATTTAAATTTCTTAACCAAATGAACAAAACAAAATTTCAGGCTGGTCGCAAATTGACACATCTTACTTTTTAACCACTTCTAAAAAAGGAGGAAGCTATATGTTCAACTTGAATTTTTTTATGAATGGTAGTCTATTTGACAACCAATCTGCTATCAACTCTGGAAAAATATTGAAATTCTTTATTGTTTGTATACTTAGATGACATAACTTTGAAATCAAAGATTTTTTTTATTTAAAAACATTTTGAAAAGGTTTATATTTAAAAATATAATTTAAGCATGTACCATAATACATAATAAATATTGAGTCGGAACATTATAAAAAACTATCTTGCAAACTTTAATTCTGACACATCCAGAAGAAATTTATGTTGCCTAAAAACAACTAAAATGTTAATAGTGTGTTGCAACATGAGGCTGTGTTTTTAATATCACCCTCCAAACATGAATATGACAGGGGCAAGCACAAGTCCGGGTGAGTCGTTGCTGGATTTTATGTTGTCTGAGTGTCAGATTATAAATACTGGGATCAGGATCAGATTATTTTATATAATCTCATCATCAGAAAAGTTTCACTAGAAAATCTGAGAAATACAAGTAGCATATATGTATATTTATTACCAATAACTATTAAACCACCAAGTTAAAAAAACTAACCTGATGACATTTTGAGTAGTCCATCTCTATCAACTTTACTCTTTCTATTTCTAAAAGAAGATTCATCTTTATCTCCTGATTTGAGTAATTCCTCCCTTTCTGCTTTCTCTATTGCAAACATCCTATTGATATTGGCATCTTTGAACTCCTTTAAAAGACTAAAATATTAAGTTAACATTTATTAAGATATGGCAAAAAATCCAAGAGGATCTAGACATTCGTCATTACTTGTCATTTAGTCAATATGTAAAAGTTGAAATTTGACTTTAAGGTAGGTAGAAATTAGAGGGATCAATACTAAATTTGAGCTAAGGTTTATTACTTTTTAGAAACAGTGAGAAATTCCATGTACCTAACCCAAAACTCAATATTTACAAAAATAATATATTATAGTGCATGTCCATTTGATATACAACCAAATTCCTCTTAATCTTAAATTACTACCATTAAAAAGATTTCGAAAGAAAGAAGAAGATTTGTTTTATTATAAGTTCTCAGAACCCAAAATTTTCACTTTACATTTAGATTTTCATTATTTCCATCAAAGTTAAGAAGCTAAATATCTTAAGCAGAAAGGTGACTATTTAGATACAAAATCAAAAATCTGAAGTTGGAAAATTCTCAAAAACACATAAAAAAATTGATAACTCGAAAACTGTGCAAAATCGCAGAACATACATAGAGGTGATTCGGATACCCCAAGAGGTGTCCTACAAGGCCATTTGCAATATGTAAGAATCGTAGCCACACTGTATAACCCAAAAAATACAAAATAATATTATTTTCACTGATGTGCAAACTCTATTTCAGTAAAATCAAAAAAATATAACTACGCAGAATGTACCTACATTTTTACCTACTTTACCGAACAACAAAAATTATAAAAGGCCTAACCTGTCTAAAGAACCTAAACAAACACTTAGTTTTTCATAGTAAATGTCAAATTTACAAAAACAGTTCTAAGTGTCTGTCTTGCTCAATACTCAACTACATTCTAAAACTATTAAAGGAGACATTATTAGGTAAAATAGGTATGTAGGCCTTTCTGTTAAATAATCTGGCTCCCTGAAACGACAGCTTAGTAAGGTTGACCAAATTTTTGGTTCTGAAAAATAATTATATTTTGCAGCACATTTTGTAACATGTTGTATATGCACTGCAGTCCTCAAGAACAGTTTACTTTCTAGTGTAGTAGAAAAATTAATATAAATAATATTTACATAGCCAAGAGGTGTCTCTGTGAATCCAATTCTATTAGGTATCTTTTATCACCAGTATCATTAACATAGGCCTCAAAATTCTCTAGTTCTTCTCTTAGCAACATTAGTATTGCCCTCCCTTTGTCGTTTAATGCATTCAAAGTTTCCATTGAGTCTGGACATTCCGAAATATCCTAAAGAAAAAATATATACACAATAATATATTAATAACAATTGACATTCATCTTTCTCTCTCAAATTAAGTAAATAAATAACATTTGTATGATGAACAACGATGTCTATATTTCTGGGTCTGGGTGTTTATTAAATTTATACTGGTATCTATTAAGTATTGTTGATTAACACCCATGACACAGGCATTTCTTCGGGTTAGATCAATTTGTAAATAAAATAAAAAGTATGTCATAGCAACAGCATGCTGTAACATACCAATAGTCCAGTTGGGAATATAGTTAGTTCAGCAATACATTTTAGGAATACAATTTATTGTTTTATAATTACTAAGAATGAGTGGATAATTCTTTAAGCTTGTGAGGCAACACCATTCAGTAAGTTGTAAAGAGTCAACAGTAGACATTATGTTGTAAAATGTAGAGAACTGTAGATATTGCTCTGAAGTTCACTATTGTTACTGCAAATTGAATATTGTTACCTTTTAATTCGGATTGTAGTTCTTGATTCACAATGAGATGTTTTCAATCATTCATTATATAAACTCTATTCAGAGTTCTTTACAAAAAACTTAAATGCTTAGAAAAGTATGTCAGAGGTTTGGAAAATCAATTAGATATTCAATATACCAAATAGAAATAAAGAAGTCGGATAGAAAGAGTACCTTATAATAGGTACTTAACCTATTTTTGCCCCTGTCTTTAATGAGACGAATATTTTTTAACAGTATCGAAAATATGGATAATACATTACCTGGATAATAGCTTTCACTTGAAAATTATATTTAGCCAAATGTTTTAAAAAGTTTTGAAACTTTACATCAGGATTTTCTGCGTTCAGAACCAATCTTTGAAAAGCTTCCGAACGATGCTCTATTTTCATAGCCATTTTACTATTTCACGTAAAAGATTTATATAGTTCTCTGAATATGTATCGTGGCTATTGGTTACATAAATTAAGTTCAAGAAAATTCTGTTTTTTAATGTCGTATCTTTATTTATTAGGCAATTCACAACATCACAATTTTTTTTTTATTGTCGACGATGACCACAGATTAGATATTAGTACTAGTACAATGACTTAATGAGTAATGAGTGTTGCCAACAGTTAAACAGGCTTTCCACCAGATTCATGTATTAAAACCACCTGAAAATCACTAACAAGAAACGGTCCTACTGTCTCCTATATCCATAACCACCAAATTTTCCACTAAAAGTTTGTGTTTCGAAATGATAAACTGATAAGTTATTAAATAATAAAGTAAAATGAACTATTTTAAAGCAAGGTTTTGATTGAGTCAAGATGCTAGACTAGCTTTACATCATTCTATGCTCATCCTAATTTTATGGAATCTATACTAATAATAAAGAGGAATGAGATAGATAAATCTGTCATCTATACTATTATAAAAGAGGAAAGATATGTTTGTTTGTTCATATTGAACAGGCTCCGAAACTATTGCACCGATTTGAGAAGTTCTTCCACCATTAGAAGCCTACATTATCCCTGATGAGCTCGGGCTATGTTTATAACTAGAAAAAATTCGGAATCCCTACTCAAACGGCAATAATGTAACACAAGGTGTAAGAAAGTTAGCAAAAAAAATCATTTTATTGCATGCGCTGCAGAAATTATATTTGACAGCAAAAAAGATATTCCACAATATTAAATAACAAATTAAAATCTATAATACAAATCTTATCTTCAAATTTTATCTTATTGGGTATCTTTCTTTTTATGGTAATAGAAGGCAAACAAGCAGACGGATTTCCAGATGGTAAGAAATTTACGCTGCCTAGAGACACCAAAAGCGGTAATGATGCGTTGCCAACCTGAGGCCGGGATGTTAGGCTTCGAGCAAAAGTAAATTTACCGTGTACCTTACCGTCCGAACTGGAACACGTCAACGGCAAGCATTGGACGTTATGGCGGCAGGAATAGGTAAGACGGGCGAGTCGCTGCGAAACTCCACCACCTATTACCTATTTAACTTACGGCAACACAACTACTTTTATACATTTTGAAAGGTGATAAAAATAGTGACCATATTCGGACCATGTTGTCCATACATTTATCCTTATCCAAATAGATAGTTTCATATTTAAGACTGTTTCAATGCCTTGAGATTACTTATTGAATTATTCAAATCGAACACTCCATTCAAAAGATATTATGAAATTAAAATTTCATTCTTAACAAAATACCTACCTACCTACCTATTATTTTTTATAGAAGAGGAGGCAAACGAACAAGTGGGTCACCTGATGGAAAGTGATCACTTCCGCCCATGGACATCCGCAACACCAGGAGTATCACAGATGTGTTGCCGACCTTTAAGGAATGAGTGCACTCCTTTTTTTGAAGGTTCCTAAGTCATAATCGTTTGGGAATACCGCCCTCGGTAACTGATTCCACAAAGGTGTTATACGGTGTAAAAAAATGTCTTCGAAATCGCACAGTTGTAGATCGCCACGCATCGAGATGATAGATATGATACCTTAAACTCTGACGCAATGTCCGAAAATGGAAATCAGCGGCTGGAATTAAACCAAACAACTCCTCAGAGCATTCCCTATGATAGATGCTGTAGAGAACACTGAGTGACCCAACATCTCTACGCAACGCTAAGAAATTAAGCCGATTGGTAATTGCCCGGTCATTGACAATTTGAATTGCTCTACGTTGAATGCGGCCAAACGGGAGGAGCTGGTACTGTGTAAGCCCCTGCCCAGAGTTGAGAACAGCACTCCATATGAGGCCGAATTTGCGCTTTATATAGTTGTAAACGATGGGTCGGCTTGAAATACTGTCTCGCTTTACTGAGCACACCAAATTTTTTAGAGGCTATTTTAGCCTTCTGCTCCAGATGACCATAAAATTCAACAACTCGTCAAAAATCAGGAAATGCGACAAAGGGAGTCTTTCTAGCGGAAAACGCGCAAACTTGTGTCTTGTTAGGGTTAGATTGCACCAGATTCTGCCAGACCCAAAACGAAATTTCAGACAAAAGATTTTCAATTTTAGACACAAGTTGGTTTCGGCTCTCGATGACATTTTCCCGCGATATATTATGTCGGCCAACGTCGGCTTCCCCAGTAGTGTCGTCTGCATAACAATGAGTGTCACTAATTTGCAACATGTTATTGATATGCAGAAGAAACAAAGTAGGAGAAATCACACAGCCTTGGGGAACACCAGCATTGACAGGTTTGGACTCCGAGCACACACCGTCGACAACGACCTTGATGCTACGCCCCGTCAAAGAGTAAAGATTTGATTGTTTGTTTGTATTGGATCCGAAACTACTATATTGCTTTTTAAAAAAATTGCCATTACAAGCCAAACATTACTCCTGGTGAACATAAGCTACGTCATTTCTTGGACAAAATCGAAATTTGTTCACACAATCCAAATTTGTTCACACAATAGATAAATTTTGACTTTGGTTTGTTCATCCCTAAGCAAAGAATTTGAGTAAGTTGTTTTCTTTCTATGTAGAAAGATTAAACACTCAAGTTACGCACGGTGTTAAAACAAGTTTTTTTTTTTATTTATAAGTAAGTAACATTGGATAATACATCTGATAATACCAAGAAAACCAGTGTTTTCTTTCTGATTAAAAATAAATTTGTGTAATTTGGCCATTATTAGTATATATACACTTACAACGTAAATGTTCATCAAAAATGACGGGTTGCACTCCGGGAGCAGAATGCCGCGGCCGGCAAAAATGAAAACTTGAATATTAACGTTGTGAATTTTTGATATTTTCGAATGGTTAGGTAATAATTTTGCACGAATTACTTTAATTAACAGTATGAAAGTACTATCATTTATGTGGTAGAATACAATATTCATTGATTGTGCTATCGTACACAAACATGACAACACGGACATTCGCGCAAGCGCCCTGCGCTGTCTAAACGAAACAGCAGGCGCAGGCATATATTTTCGCCGCGTCGTAGAAAGAGAGAGGACACTTTCTCTCCTACTTCCCCTTCCGCGCCAGCTGTTTACTCTTCATCCGTCTTACGAATTTTCGATCAGGTCACGTATTGAGACGCGAGTTTAAAAGTTTTTGCCCATTTCAAAAAAAGTGCGCAACGCCACTAAAGAAGTTTTCACTTCCAAAGAGGGTAGTTAGGAAGTGAATATAAAATTAATATCATGTGTATATAGGTATTTACTAGACGAGCTCGTAGCAAACGGAACACGCGACCAAATATGTGTGGATACGGTAACCATAACTGTGCCACAATTGTTTAAACCCTCATTAAAATCCGACGCTGCACAAGTATTATAGTGCCAACTGGTGAACTATCACTCCCACATACACCAAACAACTGTTCTAAATTATGGCCATCTGCATCGACCATTACCATTCGCCACAATGTTAACCAAAGTTATAGTAGAGAGAGAATAGAGTATACCCATAAACTAACACCGATTCGACTAAAATGGGTAACCGCAGCGTAATGAAACTGAACTTCGTTTTAGCGGACTAGTCTTGCCTAAAAAATATAATTAAATAAGCCGAAATATGAAACAAAGTAAAACGAGTAAGTTTCACTGGCGAATATTTGTGTTCAATGTCGAATGATTTTGTTTAGTTTTGTTTGTAATTAAATGAGACTTAATTTTACCAAAAAAACCACCAGCCACTAAAAGCAATTTTTCGCCACTAATAGGGGTGTGAAAACCACAAGTTTTAGTGGAAAATCCACTAAGTTGGCAACACTGAATGACTCAAGTGGCAAATGACAAGCGACTGTTAGTGACAATTGTTTTTTTAGTTTTTAAGTTAATTTGCCCCTTTCTGGGGCCGGCTAAGACCTTTAGGCCATGCTGCCACGTCTTCCGTACTAATTCTTATACAGTCATTAGTAAC
>NJDC01000214.1:163068-185512 GCA_002245475.1 Calephelis virginiensis | reverse complement strand
TAAACTAATCGACTAAAAAAACCACCAGCCACTAAAAGCAATTCTTCGCCACTAATAGGGGTGTGAAAACCACAAGGTTTAGTGGAAAATCCACTAAGTTGGCAACACTGAATGACTGTCAAGTGACAAATGACAAGCGACTGTTAGTGACAATTGTTTTTTTAGTCTTTAAGTTAATTTGCCCCTTTCTGGGGCCGCCTAAGACCTTTAGGCCATGCTGCCACGTCTTCCGTACTAATTCTTATACAGTCATTAGTAACTATTTACAATGTCACGTCAGGGCCTTGAGTAAAGCTGAGTAAAGCGGTGGTCACTTTACACAAGCTAACATTGGGAGATTTGGCGGCAGCGAGGAAATTCACGATACACTAATTTCTTCATGATTATATCATTTGTGCACTTTCACATCAATTGTGAAAAAATTAAGACCATCTCCATTTACCCGCTTTCAATCGCTTTTAACGACTTATTTAGCCAATGTCAAGAAGTATGAGTTTTTATTAGTTAATTTGCCCCTTTCTGAGGCCGGCTAGGATCTTTAGACCATGCTGCCATGTCTTTCGTATTAATAATAATAAAATCTTGTTAACAGTCATAAGTCACTACATACAAAGTCATGTCAGAGCTTTGAGTAAATCAATGTCTTCGTTACTCAAGCTCATCTAGTGCGATTTGGTGGCATCGAGGAAAGACTCTACACACTAATTTCTTCATGATTATTTCATCTGTGCACATTCACCGAGCAAAATTGTACAAAGTGCCACCAAAATTGGCAAATTTCAGTCAATATAAACACGAAATTAACAATTATGAAAAATTACGACCTTCTTCATTCACGATTGTCCCAAAATCTTATTTTTTCTTAAGTTATTAGTTAATTTGCCCCTTTCTGGGGCCGGCTAAGACCATTAGGCTATGATGGTCTTCCGTATTAGTTAATTCTTATCATCAGTCATTAGTCGCCATTATGGAGGGTAAAGGTAGTAGCCATGTAAAAAGTTATGTCAGAGTCTTGAGTAAAGCGGTAGCTTCGTTACTCAAGCTCATCTAGTGAGATTTGGCGGCAGCGAGGAAATACAAGATTCACTAAATATTTTCTTTATAAATATTTCACTTGAGCACTTTTTCTGAACGAAATACAACTAATTCCTACCCGAATTAACCAATTTAACTCCTAATTTAATAATTACGAAAAAAAAATCTTCTTTACGAACGCGCGAAAACTCTGTTTTTTTGTTTAGTAAATAATTTGTCCCTATCTGCGACCGGCTGTGACCATTAGGCATGCTATCATGTCTTCCGTATTTTTTTAAAACTTAAGACTTAAATTAATGAATGTAATGTGTAATAATGTGTAAATGTTGCATAGTGATAGAGGGAAAACAAAGAATTAATAAAAATAATTCATACATAGTCGTGATAGTTTTCTTGCCCTGTTGAGATATGGTTGAGATACTAAAGAAATGGAAATAGTTTAGCCAGACCGTAGCAAAATGAGTAGTGTGACATAAAAACCATAACATCGAAAACCATAAAATTCCGATAATTTCGAAAATTAATCGGAATGAGTCACAATCTATTATTATTGGCAGCGATAAGATTATTTCGTGCGATTGAAATTCGTTACCATCAATAGCGATCAAAGAAGAGTTTATAAAAAACCGAAATCGTCAAAATCCTCGGAATGTTATTTCCTAATTCCAAAACGTACCAGTTTTCCGGCCACTACCCCTTTTCGGCCTCTTCGCAAATTATTTTCTATTCTATCCTAATTTCGCGCCTTTCGATCGGGACATATTTCATGCTTCATTATTTGCCGGCATGACCTGGTAAGTCTCGAATTGAGCCCTCCGTCACCATATCAAAATGTGATGTATAAATGTGTGCAAAATTTTTTTTTGTGGAAACCGTAATATCACTAAAATAGATTCAAATATATTTATGAGCGACTAGATATTTGCGATCAGAGAACCAGATTCCGGCCGCCGGTAAACATCGTATTTTCAAAGATAGGACCTTCGAAAATAATGAATATTTACTAGCCGATAACTAGTCAAAGTTATACGACTACCTGTTTCCGGCAGTAGGAAATAAAAGACGGCCAATAACTACCTAGTTAAAACTAGTTTCGACCACAGGAAATAAAAGAGGGCCGATAGCTAATAAAACTGTGTGTGCGTCTTCGTGTGTGTGTCTGTGTCTATTTGTACCCGTCTTCGGCATCGTAGCTTCTAAACGATTGTTCTGATTGAGATGTGATTTCTTTTATTTTCACTTGATCAAGATGGTTAGGGGTCAATTAATTTTTACTACATATATTGTTTATATTTATTTTATAACATACGTAATGTTATTAAATTGTGATTGATTCCTAAAACTTGTATTAGTGTGCTTCATATTTTTGCATTACGATCACATCAAAATTATCATATATTTAAAAAAAAACCGTTAATATGATTTGTTTACTTTCATTCTACTATGAACCTTTTTCCTATAATATAAGAGTCATTTTTCTATCGTAAACTTAGTGGCCGTTATATAATACCCCATATTGACCACCAATATACCCCATATTGGTGGTCGATAGCTAGGTCTAAGTGCCGATAACCGGTGTTTTTGCTGTTTTTACGATTAATGTTTATTTGTAAAATATGAGTTAAAGTTAAAGAGTCAAACTTCAGTTTTAATGAAACTACAACATTGCAGCTTGATAAAATATTTTTTTACAAATTTTTAGCATGCAGAATTAAGAAAAAAAAAAACATAGGGAGAAGTTACCCTAGCCTATATAAAAAAATGATAGATGCTTTCCTTAGTCTTTGTAACTAATCAGCTAATTTTATTTAAAATTAATTAAAAAAAGATATGAATTTTTATTTATGAATTTAATTTATATTAAATAACACATGTCCTTCAACTAGAACATATGCCAAGCAGAGGCGGATTAAAGTTTGAGAGTGCCCTGGGCAAACATTGTATTGGTGCCCCTCTACTTAGTTTTTTGTAGAAAGGCAACTTGACTAAGCCTGGAAAGGTTAAGATGAAAGTAAAGAGAGGATAAATATATCGCCGTTGCTACTAGTTCTCCAAAACCAGATACCGAAATTTATGCCTTCCAATATCTTAAGAAAAAAATCAGCTTGATCGTTATAAGTGATAAAAGATCTGTCAGGGATCCTGTACTATAATATAGATCAATGAAAAAAAATTCTTTCAATTTTAAGCGATTTAAGAAATGTCGATTAACCTTGTAATGCACTCAAAGTTTTTGTCTCTACTTTTGAAAGAGACGACTTAGGTATTTTATAAGGGAGGAATAGTAGAATTAATGATTTTTCTTTCTTTAGGTTTTGGCCTTCACGTTAGTATTTAGCCATTAGTCAAGTAGAAATTTCGATCAAATTCTATATCAATTTCAAATAATTTTAATTAGTCATCAGTCATAAGTCGCCAGGAAGTCATGTCAGGCTCTTGGGTAAAGCGGTGGCCTGTTTACTCAGGCTCATGTAATGAGATTTTGAGGCAACGAGGAAATACACGATACGCTAATTTGTTCATGATTATTTCATTTGTGCACTTTCACTGAACAAAATTGTACAAAATGCCACCTAAATTGACTAATTTCACTCAATATCAACACAAAATTCAATAATTATGAAAAAACTTCGACCATCTTTTCTCTCGATGGCGCCAAAACTCAAATTAATGATTTATGAGTAGGTTATGCCAGTTTAATAAAAGTAAATACACAGTTTTTATGTACTTCTTTCTTGTAAAAACTTAGTGATTTGTGGAACAAATAGGTAATTATAGGTTAATTAATGTCAAGTGCAGGTATTTTGGTTTTGTAGTTTTGCTGTCCGTGACTATCTTAGTCTACTTTGTCATTTACAAGGGCGAAAAGAGTATAACCGTTGTAAAGTGCCTGTAACAAGAATATTGTGTTAAAACTTATATTTGTAAACATACTTTTTGAGGAACAATTCTACATTCCTGATAATAGTAATCTATCTACTTCAATAAACATTAAAGTCGACCAGTTTCAATTTTTACACAATGATCAAGGTTTTGCAGTTAAAGGTAAATTCACCGATTTTATAAGTTCAGTATTTAGGCAGAGCCAAATTAAGATCCTGGGCAATGCAATTCTTAGGCCCAAGTTTTTTATACACTTTTCATGCTCTACGTAAAATTACGATGTGACGTTTCTTATTTTTGCTAGGGCATGCGTGCTTTTTAATTATATTTCTTTAGAATTATTACTGTACTCTGTGGTGCATGCATTCTTTTAGATGGAAGGTCCCCAGGTAGTAGTCCAATCTACGTAAGGGCTAATCCAACTCTGATATATATATATATATATATATATATATATATAGGCATTTCGTTGTTAATTAGTGACTGTAGTCGGTATTTTTAGCGTGGTGGTAATTTATACGCAACACTTGAAATTAAATGAATATATTTAATCATAAATTTTAATAATAATCAAAAATGGTCTAGCTCCCGATGGAAAAAGAGGAGTGGAAAAACTAGTATTTCGCTAACCCTACTATTAGGTAGGTAAACCACAATGTCACAACTGACCTGAGCATAAGTCTGCATGCACATAACTAACAAACCAGCTCCACTCAAAACGAATGGATTCTGCGCTGCTCTAATAATAAATAGCACATCTTTTTGTAGATCCAAAGGCCAGCTTGTCCAGTCTGTGTCATACGCAGCATGTGAAACACCTGTGCTCTAAAAGGTGAATGGTGAAAAAACATTTTCAATGAAGTTATTACTTATAGAAGTATTTACTTAGGAACTATATATTTACATGGGATTAAGAATAATAATTGCTTCTGAGGTCTAGTGGTCTGGTGCATTGGCTACATGAGGCTCAAATTTGGTTCCCGAGTGGGACATTGCAAAATGTGTATTTAAAATTGCCTAGTAAAACATCGTTACTCGGGATCGAATAAGTACCCAGATGGCTTGGTTTGCCAACTATCATATTGTGGGGCTAAATACCTTCAGTTCATCTTGGATGCCCTGTACCTCTGCTTACCTCTTTGGAGATACGGACCTGTATAAGTATCTTACTTTTTCACAATAACAATAAGGAATTTTTCGACGACACTCGTATATTAGGTATATCGCAGATTTAAATGACAATCACTGTAGATTGTGGTAGGGAAGCCACTGGGAGCGCTGTGGTGATGTATTTGGGGGGTGACACACATACATTTGTGCAGTAAATCAGGCAAATTAGTAAATCATACGGGATGAAACCTTGTCTGTATCCTATAATGTACCCTCAACTATTGAACACTTACTATATGTAGAGGCACGTGTTGTGGGCAACCCCTCATGGGATAAGTAAAAATAATTGATCCTCCGAAAACTCGAGCGCGTCAGACATTCATTGTGTAACAACGCACTATGTCGTTCTGATAACAAAAATAAGATATTAATCTGACGAGTAATTAGTGGGTGGGTATAAAAAATGCGCGGAATGCAAGCGAAGGCACCCCGCGCACATTCCGCGCACTTTTTTTTCTACGATTTTGCGATGCGGCCTACAGTCACCAAAGATCACAATATCATTATTGTAAATAGAGCACTAATGACATTTTAACGGTAAAATTTCGTTTGGAACTATTAGAGGCGCCACTTTCCATACTTGACAATTTTAACTTATTTTTTAAAGCTCTACTCTTTGGCGTTGAGTAATAAAAATCCGCCGATGCAATACGACGGCCCGCCTCAGTGTGCAGTACCCACTGACCTCTAATATACCTATATACCTATTTCTCTTTATCTTTATCTCTAACTAGTTTGTGCAGTGTGCTTTGCAATGCGATGCGCCCCAACCCGACACGCTCCGCTCCGTCAACAGCAAGCGCCATCCTTAAATGTCCACTATTTCTATAAAACCAGTTAACTACAGAAATTTGTAACATGTGCGTTTTTCTGAAATTATTAAAATTAACCACGAAGATTCGTACAGCCACTAAAACTTGAATAATTGAAAAAAATCTTACTTGTATGATCAATTCATTTCCCAGATAGCACATAATATATGCGTTGAAAAGAGCATTGCACAAAAATGCTAAAAACGTTACCAGCATCGTTATATTTTCCAAACCAATCTAAAACGTTAAAGTTCAATAATATTTTTATGATTTCATTAAAATAACTTAATTGAAGTAAATACCAACCTTTCCAACAGTTACGGCATTTAAACATATTTCAAACGTTACTGCTAAATTTTGGATCAAAAATAACTCTTGAAATATATTATTCAGTGTTTTAGCATATCTGGTAAGAATAAAAACATATTAATGGTAAGCTAAAGTTTAAAAATACATGATTTATAAAAGATTCTCAAGTCTTAGGTATTACCTAGCAAAATTAAATATAGATCAATATTATTAAGGGGCCATGTATGCTAAAATCTATGGCTAAAATATGTCAGCAATACACTGTTTTTTTTTTCAATATAAAGCAGTTATGGATCTTGGCGACAAAAATACACAAGATTAACATTAATACGCTTTATAAGACTAGTGTTTCCAAAACACGATTCATTTCACTTTGCTTGATAGAAAAAAATCAAAAATTTAACCCTTTTTTGAAAGCAAAATCCAACTGTCTGCTTCAATTATGAAAATATTGACACCAGATTTAACATAAACATAGATAAGTATTATACCTAAAAAATAACTGTTTCAGTTTTTATATTTTTTTTTCAAATTACTTTTATAGTGTCAAAAATAGTGATTTGGCGCTTAAGACATTTACTTTAGAGCGCAATATTTCATAGTAATCATGGAACCGGGGAGCGCGCTGATTGGCTCTTCTGGCTAAGTATGGGGCCTTAATTCACCTACTTACTACCAAAATGTAATGTTTTTCTTAAGGTTGGCATACTTTTATAGGAAGAAGCACTCTAAGCAAAGGATTTTTTTTTCATACACTTAGAACGTAAGAGTATGCAACGTATTTTTCATATTAATCATCAAGAAACATTTAACTAAATCTAAAATTCTACCTACCAATTTCATTTTTAAACCAAGACCATAGTCACGTAACTAATAAACACTATTTAAATTCAAAATAGTCATGAATCGTCATTGTAAGTCACGTCAGGGTCTTATGTAAAGCGGTGGCATTATTATCCAACCCAAAACTTTACTTGCGCACTCTAATTAAGCAAAATTAGACAAAATGCCACCAATTGAGTATTTTTAGTTTATATTATGTAACACAAAAATCAACAATGTTAAAAACCGCTTCTAACTTGGTTGGACTATACATTTTGCAAATACTTACCCCATAAGTCGAACATGTTTCTTTATAATCATATTAAGCTCCTGCCTCATAATTCGATCGTTACCTACTGAATAGTATAAAGATCTCAATTTATTTTGCAATTCAATCAGCTGATCGCAGAGATACATAACAATACTACAGACTATTCCCTGAATGCTGAAAGCTCGATATAAACAAGGAACTACAAAAGTAATAGCTACAATTTGGTTAGCTAGAGTCAAATTCTTTACATTTTTCTTAGGGTCGAATGGCATCCATGCTTCTACAGTCATCTCACCCTTTATCTCGGCCAAGAAACTAAATGAAGAAACTATTATCGAGGATAGAATAGTTATACCAACAACGTGATATGCCATTTCGCGTTTGCGCTTAACTGGTAAAGTATCGCCAGAGAATTGGATTTCCATGATTAACTTCTCCAATCGTTTTCTTTTTATAACGAAAAAGAATATTTTGAAAACAAATGTGTAAGCAACGAAAGCTTTATCCAAATTTGCCAAAAACAAAGTTGCATCGTAATCTCTACATAAATATAAACCGATGCCTGTTATGACAATGAATATTATTGATATAATATGTAATGTTATTTCGTATACTTTGTATAATTTTAACTTTTTATTAGACCAGTTTTCATTCGGCCAAAGTCCCACACAACACAAATATTTTAAATTAAATTCAAATAAGTTTTCAGATTCATTAAAACCAAGTAGTTTTAAGACAGACATTTTGCTTGGAGCGTTGAGAAATAAGACAAATAATGGAAGACTTGATGGTAAATAAAAGTCAATCATTCTAAATTGTGTGCGATTTAAAAGTTTTGATAACTTTGTCAAGTTCAAACAAAGAAACTATGCTTAATAAGTTGATTGGAACAATCACGAACTATAAGTTTATGTCCAAGTAAAATTGCATAGTACGAGTCTAGTAGAAAAGTACTTTTTGTAAAGTTCGTTCGTAATTTTTCTGGAACTTAATATCAATTCGTACATAACGTAATTAGTTTTAGTTGCATAAATAGGTATAAATCTTGGACTTTGAAACTAATCTTGACATAATTCTAAAAAATATAAAAATAGAAAATAAAATTTAGCACATAATTTATTTCACTTATTTTATTGTTTTTATATTGAGTTCATCATACGGTTAATAATAAAAAACAGACAAAACAACACTAATATGTACAATCCTAGTCAATACGAAGTAGCTGTCTTTTGCTATGTTCTAGGGGTAATTTTAAAAGAACCAAGTAGGTATAGGTAATATTTTTGTCAGTCAAAAGCCTAGTTCTTTCTAAGTTAGAACTGTACCTAAATCGGTAAAACTGTGAAAACGACTTCCATTTCATTATTGCGATTTTTTTGCATTGTTAAGTAGAACTCAAAAATCACTTCTAATCAATTGCATATGTAACCAAAGTGCATCCACTTTTCCATAAAGTGATATCAAAATCTATTCATAATTGGCAAAAACATCACTAAAGGAATCGGATAAAAAATTACTATAAATCACTATTTGCGCCTTTCATGAGATAGCCTAGTTGATACATTTGAAGATGTGAAAAATAGATATGAAAATCGTAAAATAATATATGTAATAACTCTTTCTATTTGGAATAATGTGTAAGAATGCGGTTAAACCCTATGAACCTACTGAAAAATATATGGTAAAGTTATAGAAAAAAAATTGAGAAAAGAGTGGCTTTTGCCAGTATTAGGTACCATTATTTCTATCATTCAACTTGACGTTTAGACTAATACTCGTTTGATACATGTTACTTAACCAACATCAAGATATTGTAAAGTTTTTCATTTAACTTTTTTTATTTCGTATATCATCTCAAAAATTAGAAAAAATAAAATTACGACCACATATTAAAACGCACTTTATTTAGCATCTAGAGAACATATCATAAACTAGGGTTCGACGAAGCAGTTATAAGTTTGTTTGATAAAGTATTCAACAATATTTCTTCAAAGTTTGGTTAAATTAACAGGTTCAAATAAAAGGCTTCAAGTATCTTCAATTTTCAATCGAAAGTCTTCAAGTTATGTAAGTTTAAAAAAAGCATAACTATGAAAAAGATTCATGGATTAATGTAAATTTTGTTTTCGTCTTACGAGACATCTGTTTACAATTTTCTCTTAACAGTTTTACTAGTTTCTTTGGTCCACAGCAGTAAACATTCAGGTTACGTCTGAAATAATAACAAGCCCCTTTATATAAAAATGTAAATGTTTCATTCGGAAACAGAGAAACAAAAGTATTTCTTATTGATAAAATTATGCTGTCTAGAGACACCAGTTATGCTAGGGATCCCAAGCTGCAAAATGCTTTGCAGCAAAGTTTGAATGAAGCTTGCTAGTTACCATTCACGAATATGGATCATTTAAGAACTATGGCCATTTATCTCAGAAAATATAAATACCATGTAGCACTATGCAGTGCCCAAAAGTACAACAAAAGATGCCGTGTGACCATATGCCTTAGTTTGTTCATGGTTTCCGCATCTTAATCAGCAAATTTGATTTCAAATTCAACATAACGTTATGTTGTCTGAGCCAAGCCAAATTAGGTTACTCAATGTAACCGAAACCGTATATTTTTGAAAATGGAACCATTTTCGTGAAAAAAAAACTGATTTTAACTTTAGATTTGTGGGTGTTTAACATAATCAAAATAGTACCCTGGATATAAGTGGACCCAATATCCAAAAACTCGGTCCCAATGCGGTCGTCCCCTTCGTAATCGACATCCGACTAATGGATATCTTTTCGCTAAACTAAAAGCCTCTTCAATATTATTGTCAATAATTTCGCATGATTTGCCTATATTGTCACTTTCGTTTAAATTACCTAATTCATTATCATTAATTCTATTTGATGTATAAATTCGATCTTCAGAATCACAATTAATTTGTGCTTTGGATTTTCTTTTTTGGCATGGTGTCAAAAGTGTTAATCTTTCATCGTCATAGCATTTGTTTCTATGATCAAAATTTGGTCTTACATCAATAATTTCGCAATTTGCTTCACTTCTAAAATTATCTTCAATGATACTGTTAACATATCCATTATAATGTCCTTTATTTAATTTATCTTTCCGAGGTGGTAATACTGACAATGTTTTGTCATCACTTTCATTAATGTTAATAAAATCTTGAATATTAAAACTCTTAAATGCTACTTTATCAATATAGTTTAAATCACAACTATCACCATCAGTAATACTAATATGTTTTTCTTTTTTAAAGTTATTTTTCCGGCTCCGTGCAAACATAGATAATCCTCCATTATTACAATTTCTCTTTAAAGTCATTGTTTTCTCACTCCAACATGTGAGTGGTTTATCTATATTACCAATTTTAATAATTCTATCATTTTGAGTATTGATATCTTGTTTAACATATTTATTTGTGTTGTGTTTTTCATTTGTATTATAATTTCTAATTAAAACGTGTGATAAGTTACCCTTTTCATTTACAACTACTCTGTGTAAAACATTTTGATTAGTATTGTTAGAGATGGCTATTTTATTTGAATTTGTTACGCAGAATTCTATATGTAATCTATCTGGTCGGTTGTAATGTCTCAGTGTCGATATAAGGTTTTCGGCTAAATCAGAAAGCCACATAAGTTCTTTTTCATTTCTCACAATCCATATCAAGTGAATTCTTCCAGGCAAACATTTTTTTGGATTTCTGCAATTAATAATTAACTAATTAATAGTAATAC
The DNA here is from genome assembly GCA_002245475.1 of Calephelis virginiensis. Taxonomy (NCBI): domain Eukaryota; kingdom Metazoa; phylum Arthropoda; class Insecta; order Lepidoptera; family Riodinidae; genus Calephelis; species Calephelis virginiensis. The sequence continues at coordinate 174,461 of NJDC01000214.1, read as the reverse complement.
ACAGTATTTATGGTTTTAACCAAAATTAATTTCTAGAACAAATATTTAGAAAGATGAAATTGCAACTCAATCATTAATTGTAAGTAATACTATGTACGCAAAGTTGAAAGAAAGTTGGTAATTGACACGAACTTTAGATGATGTGTTTGAACATTACCTAGACTTCGTGACTTACATTAGTGATTAATTTGTGTTTCAGTTATTTCATTGCGCAAATTTTCATCACAAGCAAAACATTAATCAGTATAAAATGAGTAGTAGAAACTGTAATTGAATTTCAGCATTTTCATTTATACACACAAATATCTTCAAATGAAGTCCCTCGCGGGAGATGTAGTAATTGAGAGCACGTTTTTGTTTCATTCATCTGCCTTCTTCTGGGAGTTTTTGTTTCAGAGACTATTTATACTTCTCTGGGATCATTTCTGAGCGATATAGTCTTAGCATAGTAGTATATCCAAAGAGTTACAAATTACGGTACCGGTGCTTGATCTAGCATCAAGATAAGCTCTGACGCAAAGTTCAAAAGTGAAAAACTGTCACTAAACATCAACTACTGGGATCAAACCAAGTAGTTTTTCGGATCATTCCTGATTAACGATGAGTGCGCTACCAGATGTGTCTAAGAGATAATTAAACATTTAACACTATGATCATGGTTACCGTACATGAGCATATCCTGTAGAACAGCGACGTATGGAGTTATTCCAACGCCCGCCGCCACACAGATAGCTACATCACTTTTGTTCACGCTTTCCAATGGACTCGAGAACGGACCATCTATAAGCACACTAAAACATTCAAAACATTGGATTTCTATTTAAATATAAGTGCAGTTAACACATAAGAAAAAGAATTGATGTTTCTAAAAACGTAAGCTATTTTTGTTTTTGTTTAATATTTAGGTTGCTTTGAATTAGGAGTCATTTTATCATTGATGACGTAAGCTGTATTGATAAAAATAAAAATAGTTGAATTCGATTATAGCTCACGCTGATTTAAAGGCTTATTTTTATAATGTAACAGACAAACGAACAAGCACATATTTAGTACGAATATTTTATGATTACCTAATTTGATTCAGATCTTGTTCCTTGATACATTTTTCCAAAGCCTCCGTCCAGTCGCCTTTCACTTTGATCCAAATAACAAATTGCCTAGTTTCGGGTGTAGGTAGCTAAAATTGATTTAAAATAATCTGTTATGTAAAATCATTTATAGGATTATTTAAATACATTCCTACTCATTCTATAATACAAAAAATAATTACTAAATGTGTTGGTAAGCGCATAACTTCCAAACGACTAAACCGATTTGGCTAATTCGTTTTTTTGTAGTGTTAGCTTTTATCAGAAAAAGGTTCTTATGAAGAGAAAAACCTGGAAAATACTAAGGAAAATAGAAAAAAACAATACTTTTCCCCATACAAACTGAACGGTTACAACGAAGTTCGTCGGGACAGCTAGTTTATTATAAAACTTTGAACCGGTGAAAAGATTTTGATTCTGACATTGATACTGATAACTAAAATTTTTCTTCTGGATGTAACCCAATGTTTTTTCATCAAATTTATTATTACAAAGAGTATTTCAGAAATCAAAGACTTCAAAATATGTTGACTGTCTTATACACATATCACCTGCTATCTGTGCTTTTAAGAAATCAAGAGATATTCTTGTTTTACAAGTACGTACCATTGTACGTACCTGTACGTGTAGTTTTGTACCAGTGACATAAAAGTGACGTTGTAATGAAATTTATTTTTAATTTTGAACCAAACAAAGAAGCTACAAATCGCTATTAGTTGGTCAAGTGGTATCCTAGCTCGTGGCATATTTTTTTTATGACTTTCCTTCCTTACTCTTGACTGCTTCTACCCTGCGACGGATCAGTTTGCTATCAATCAGTGTGTTCAAAATGTGTATTGCTTATAACTAATCAGCTGATTCTCGTCAAGGTAGGGTAATAATTTCCGGTTGATAACCGAGGGCGGTATTCCCAAAAAATGATGACTTAGGGACCTTCAAGTTAAGATCGTACTCCTTCCTTAAATGTCGGCAACGCATCTGTGATACTCCTGGTGTTGCGGATGTCCGTGGGCGGTCCATCAGGTGACCCACTTGCTCGTTTGCCTCCTCTTGTATATATACATATATAAAAAGATAGTGAGGAAGTTATCGCAATAGGTCTAACGTTCTAAGGATTCGACTTATCAACTTTGTCAGGTCTAGAACCAGAACAAATTGGCAATAGGTGGAAGCTCTAGCGAAGAGATTTTTAAAACAACTGCGGTGAAACATCTGCACCGTCGGACTTGACCGCATATACCTAATGATATATTGCACACTGCAAATGCAACGGACATATTGTAAAATTGTGTATAGCTCTACCTAAACGGCACTTACTTTAACAACGGTGAAAGGATGCCACTCAATGATTGAGATCTCTAAACATTGCACAAGTACATACTGTCCCATTCGACAGGAAAATTTTTCGTGGGGACAGCTCAATGTTAGACTTATTGTTCGCCCCGCCATGTGCTCTACCTATAATCATTCACAAAAGTTATTCATCATCAACATCATTAGCCGGAGTACGTCCACTGCTGGACATAGGTCTCCCCTAAAGAGCGTCACAAGTCACGGTCACCAGTCGTGATAACAAAAGTTATTATTCAAGTGAAAACTTCTTTAGCGGCATTGTACACCTTTTTTTAATAGGTTAAAATGTTAAACTCGCGTCAGGAAACGTGACCTGATTGAAAATTCGTAGGACGCAGGGAGAGTAAAACCACTGCATGCTGTCGCCACATTTCATACTGTGATTTTCGTTTTGCCGGACGGTATATCGTCAAGCTACTCAATGTTTTTTGATCTCGAACAAAATCATTTCAATGAATATTTTGTGTTACAACTTATCTAATAAGTGATAGTAATTTTATACAGTTAATTGAAGCAATCTGTGCGAAATCATTCCCTAACCACTCCAAAAATTTATAAAATATACTCAACGTTAATATTTCACCCAATAGTGCAACCCGATATTTTTTTTCCTTAAAAGCTGGAAAGCATTTATCAAACATTAGATAAAACAACGTGAGTGAAGTCGAAAGATACTTAATTAATGTTGTTACTATGTACCTAGATTGAAAAGTAACATTTCAAATACAATTGAATCAACATAGGGAATGACACAATGACACTTTAATCCAATTGTGGACTATTATCGTCCAGTAAATGTGGTCAATTGTTTTCTTGACTTCATTTGCTTTTAGCTTTCATCAGCTTGTTACAATTCATGCAAGTAGGTATGTTTTTCCCGTTTTGTTCATGTAAGGTACATGTAAAATTACAATCCAGATTTGAAATTAGTCAATAAGTACTTACTTTCAAAATTTTAACCCTTGCAAGGTTTCTTGAAAATATTCTCCATATCAAGTCCAAAACAAAACATGTGAGAGGTACCGCCATCCATAGCCATGTCTAAAAATAAACGCAATTCAAAATAAATATTACAACACCGCGAATATGCATTTTTTACGTTACGCTTTGTTTTAATTTACCGGACAAAGAAATAAATTCTACGTCTGTTCGACCAATAACATCCTACTAAAGCGGCCAATAAGAGGCCGTAATTTCAAAAATGTTATCATTGCCAATGTTGTCATTTGTCGATTTTTGAGATAAACGCCGCGAATATGCACAAACGTAAAGTAGCGAAAATGCATATTCGCGGTGTTGTAATATAAGCGACGATATATTATATTGGCTAAGCGATAAATAATAAAGGATCAGAAAACAAGTTCCGTAGCATTTTAAGACATTTTTCTTTTAGTTTTTTTTTTACAAGGAGCCGTTTGGCATTTATAATCCATTTCTGGTGGCTTATTTCCTCTTATAATAAGTGACACAAATTTGTGGACATGTGAGAGTGCCGGCTCAGGGCTATTATATGGTGGATACTTTAACAATTCCCAATCAAACTTTCTCATTTTTTGCTGCGTGTATTGATAAAGTAAAATATAACTCTTTATTTTGAACTAAATATAAATATAAAAAATCCAAAAAATATTAAAATGAGGTATTTAAATAAACAAAATTACGTACAAAGGTATAACAGTCAGCGAGATATAGTGTGATGGTGTTGAAACGTACTTATGTGGTCGTTATCATTATGAAAAATAAAAACTGTATTTTCTATAGATTAATCTATCTATCGTTATTTCTAAACTTCTTGTTTGAGTTTCCTCAGCTTTTAAAAAAACAGTAGGGTTACTTTTTAATTTCGATATCTTGGAAATCGGAAATTAGAATCGTGTAACATCTTAGGTACTTTTAAATGCAGTACTACCGAATTATTAACATTTAGTTACAAATAAATTCAACGAATCCGATAAAATAATTTATTATTCACTATTAACTAAACGTTAGTAATTCGCCAGTACTGTGTTCATAAGTACCTAAAATCACAGAATAATATGTGCTAAAATGACATACTCGATTCTAGTTTCCAATAGTGCATGAATCGAGCTTCAAGAGTAACCCTACAGATCTGAATCCAATGAAAAAACAAAGCATCGCTGTTTGTTCACACGTTCTTGTCGAGTATACTTGTACTTAAGTACCTTTAAAACATAATTTGTGATCACGCATGATTCACTTTTATAATAATTATAATGACAAATGAGTACATTACTTATAATTCTTTTAGTAAGCTCATATGGCACCGGAAATTGATCACCAGACGTTCAAATGGGTCAAAACTGTGTTGTGACAGGTCTACAATAATGTCGTAACTATATACTTAGCTTCCTAACTATGAAATGGTAGAACGGGTTTATAGTAGACAGGGTCAAATTTAATTATAGTTTTAAAATGTTTTGGTAATAAATAATTAAACCAGTTACAAATATAAATATTTGCTTAAAAGTTAAAGTATATGTAATTTTTTTTTATAAATATCAAAATATTTGTACACCAAAACATGCTAAAATATGTTGATATACTTAAATATTTTTTAACATCTCATTTACACACATATTCCGCAAATAAAAAAAATTGTTTCTTTCTTTCTTTAACTTGTTTCCCGTTTTTAAATAACTGAGAGATTCAAGATAAATTCGAATTCGGGTATAATGTCCTAGCCTTAGTTACTAATGCAATATAATTAAAGAGTTAGAACTTTTACATGAGACTTAAGAGGTGGCGTAGAGTTGGGAACATCTTAACAGCATAATACGATTAGTCTATTACCATAAGTGCCCCATCTGAAACAATAGCCTCCTCTCTATCAAATTATGCGCCGCCGAAGCGCACTTACAAGCTGAAGGGTAACTGTGCCTTGCACCTTTTAACTTAGAGCTAGTAATAAATTAAATAAGAAATATAGGTACACAGAAAATTATAAGTACATATTTTATTAATCATATAAGTGCATTAAAAGTGCGATAAACCTATGTCAATTTCATCACCAAGTTGCAATTCAATACTTCTTTTTTTAAAAGTTACGTCGGTTTTTCCAATTAAAAGTATGTGAAAAATTTATAGATTTCTAGCTGACCCGGCAGACGTCGTTCTGCTTTAATGTGATTTTATTAAAAAAGGGGGGGGATTGGTCACCCTTACAAAATTTCATGAGAATCGGTCAAGCCGTTTTGGAGGAGTACGGGAACAAACATTGTGACACGAGAATTTTATATATAAGATTTAATTTATCTCAAAGGGCTGTCGTCTAATCTTGATGAAATTATACTAAAACCACTTCGGAATTATTACCTACGTATAAAAGCGTAACAAATACATAACGTATGTAACACGAAAGTTGGGGGGCATTGGTCAATAATATGAAGGCCACATGGCTTGCATATTTATGGGTATAATTTGCTATTCAGTTCAATCAAATTCATTTATTGTTTACGTGAAATATTTTGACATGGTGTCACTAATAATAAAGTTAGTGCTTATTTCGCTAATATAAGCATGCAAACACATATAAGGTACAACAAATAATAGATTTTTTAACATTACAAATACACAAACTAAAATAATATAAAAATAAAAAAGTAATGCTAATGAGTTTAATGGTCAAACATAGGATGATTTGACCATACAAAAGCTGTCTCAGAGATAAAAATTAAACCCAGAAACATGCAAATAGTCCTTTTATAATAAAACTACTTTTTGCGACATCACGTACCCTATGAGTTGAATATTACAACTCTGTACTTCTCTACCTAGAAAATCCCCTGATGCAAATTTACATCCCCTATTTGAAGAGGTGTTGGAGTGTCATTGTCAAGTTAGAGGATGGTTTTCAAAAAACCTTGAAAGAATTAATTTTTCATTTAGATATAGCAAATGACCGATACCAATTTATTATATTAAATTTAGAATTACCTGCATGAAATTTCTCGCCTATTGTTCATTATTCCTTAGCTTTTTATTATTTTTTGTAATTTTACTAAAGTTCAAACTTCCCAATTCTTTTTAGTTTAATTTGAAATATTATTAAACAGTAACAGTAAGTCAGCTCATTTTTATCGAATGAACAACATTGACACATGTGATGCTTCTAGTTTTACAGACATCTGTGGACGGTGGTGACCACTTACCATCACAATATACCCATTTGCCTTCTCAATAAAAAAATAATAAATTTATTTACCGTAGATCCAATAGCAACAAATTTCGGAGCCTCTGCTTCAGTATGATTCCTTACATTGGTTACTTTTAAATGTTCATCTGTACTGTCATTTATTACTTCCTGTTTAAGGACTCCGCTGAAATTTGTAACATAATTTTGTTTTATAGTAATGAAATGTTAACGGATGTTAACAGACACCAAAAGTGTTATATTAATCGTTACAAATATATGACTGTACTTTTAAGACTCTGATGGAGTGAATTTGCCAGCTACTCTACTTTTTAAGTCACAACATGTCCATGATAAATACTGAAGCGACGGTAGTTATAGCTACAGTTATCACGATGTCGGTGGTTACTAATTGGTTCAAGCAGTTAGCATTTGAGCAAGATGTCATACTCCAACACAATCAATATCCACACATTTTTCCTGTGTAGATCCAGGTTTAGAATTGACCATCTGCCCCCATCTTACTGCTCGTAAGAGGCAAGTATAGCTTAATGCTCGGTTCCTATATTCAAGTAACTAGTCGTTTTTGCTTACGAACGATAGTTTAATTTGTTCGAATAGTAAAAAAGCTAACTACGGTCTTTCGTTGTCTATTGATAACCCAAAGCATTTTGTATAACTATGAGCAACGCTTCGTGGCTTTTAGATAACCAACCAATGGTTATACTAACGGATTACGGTTCGTTGACTATAGGAACCGGCCGTAAGTGGGTCATTACTTCACTACTAAACAAACCGCTGATGGTAGAATAATGTTTGGGATCCACCATTCTTATCAATTCCTGATGACATACTGTGTTTGGCACTGCAGTGTTCTGGTCCTGTGGTTAGGGTAACCGTAGACTTGCCTTCTAGCCCAACACTTCGGGTACACGACAGCAACGCACCTATAACATTTCCGTTTGACTCTTACTATCAGGGGAACCGTTTGTACGTTTGCTATTTAATTTCATAAAAAAAATTAAGAGTTTATTTCCATTTTAGTTGACTCAGAAAACGGCGATCAGGCGAACTTCGTGTAGCTTGATATTAACAGCTACTAGCAACTTGTATTAAAAAATAAAGTAAGTGGTGTTATTCCTGTTTTCCCTGCAAATTTCATGGTCTTTCTTTTCGTAAGAAACTTCTCCTTACAATAAGTAACACAATCACAAAAAAAGAATTAACAAAATAATCCATTCGTTTAGAGTGATGCAATGACCACGCCAAATAAGGACTCACACTATATATGTACTACCAGACCCGGCGAACTAGACATTAACAGTTACTAGGTACGAGTTTGCATAAAAAAAATATTTTCCTATTTTTCCCACAATTTTCTCGGCGTTCTTCATAAAATCCTTCTGACTATAACTCACAATAAAAGAATTGCCAAAATATTGTGTCTATTCAGGCGTGACGCGATGATCACGCGAAATGGTGATTCATTTTTATATACATACTAGCTGCCTGTTTCGGCTTCGCTCGGATGTTAGTTTTTTTTATTATATATTGAGATTTAAACTACCCTATCTCTCAAGTTGGATCCATCTGCGCATGGTGTGCGAATTTTATTATAATCGGTTAAGTGGTTTAGGAGTCCATTGAGGACAAACATTGTGACACGAGATTTATATATATTAAGAAGATACTCGTATAGATTTTACATACTGATGTGACATACTTTATTTACCTATTCTCAAAAGTATACTTAACATACAAAAATTTAAAAAAACGGGCCCGACAATTCCAGCAGAAGTGAAAACTTGAATATTAACGTTGTGCATTTTTGATATTTTGGAATGGTTAGGGAATAATTTTGCAGGAATTGCTTTAATTATCAGTATGAAAATACTATCATTTATGTGGTAGAATACAATATTCATTTATTGCGCTATCGTACACAAACATGACAACACGAACATTCGCGCAAGCGCCCTGCGCCGTCTTACGAATTTTCGATTAGGTCACGTGTTCTGATGCGAGTTTAGAAGTTTTTACCCATTCCAAAAACAGTGCACAACTTCGCTAAAGAAGTTTTAACTTTAAAAATTGTCGAGCTATTTTTGAGGAGTCCGTCTAGTCACCACAATCAAAACTTTGTATTAGTTCGCGTCACAACTGTTCTTTGTATGGCCTATAAGGAATAAATATTTCTATTATTATCTTCATTTATTTTCAATATAAGAGATATTGAAAAGATGACAGGTTACCAAAAACGGTGGTCTTACAACTAAACCGTCAGTGGTCAGAGTGAGAAATCTCCGCACAATGCGTGCGGTCCCCAAAATAGCTGCCTTCTGAATCCGGCCCTTAACCCAGGGTTGCAGTGCGAGTTTCTTAAGGTGTTGGTCGAGACTCTTTGCTATTAGACACTGACACGACTATTGGGACAATTGTTGTTGAGTCAACATCCCACATGTCAGTAACCTCGAGCGCTAAGTCTAAGCATTTTGTAAATTTTTCCTTTTCAGCTTTCACGAGGTTAATGTCACTTGGAACAGTAATATCATCAAGAAAAGCCCTATTATTATAATTATTTCACGTATATATATTCTTGCAATAAATAGTTTTAATTACCTTAAAGGATGTATCACCAGCAATATTAAAAATGGCAAATATAATTGGTGAGTATACCAGAAAGCATTATACACTCTTCGCCGCACAAACCTAGAGGACGTCAGACCCATACTAAGAACTATCAGCAGCATGAAGACCCCGGACACACCTGCCAAACTCATCACCAGTTTCCAAGGACTCTGGAAATAACACACTTGATTAGTTCTATTGTAATGGACCTATGAATCTTAATTCAATGGGTAGTTGCTAATATTGGAAACCAGGTGGGGCTATGATATGCTTAACTGAGTCGTCAATGTCACAGGTCATATCATATAAATCATTATACACACTATGTATATGGAGATATTTCACTGTCATACTAGCTGATTCAGCAAACGATGTCCTGCTGTTGATACTTAATATGTTACCTAGCGATAAAACCCCCGTGTTGGTTTGAAACCCCTGTGTAGACTCTCTTTCTCCTGCCTAGCAGCTAGTAACAGGCAAGCATAGGTTAAATTGGTACGACACAGAGGATTCCTTTTTTTGTGTGTATGTGTGTGCGTGTGCGCGTGCGCGTGCGCGTGCGCGTGCGCGTGTGCGTGTGCGTGTGCGCGCGCGTGTGTGTGTGTGTGTGTGTGTGTTCTTTAAGCGATAATTTGCTCAATAAACTTCTTTGAAAAGGCAGGTTATGATGATGAGGTGGTCCCATATCAAAGTTATTTGGATGATGATGATAAATTTAATTCATCATAAGTGGGATGTCGATAAAATGTATGTGGGACCATCTCATATTATCGCGACTTGGTGACGAAATAATTGAAGACTTTTTTTCAGTTTCTGCATTATTTTGTTTATAAGTACTTTGTCAAAATAAAATTCCCCTTCCTCTCGGGCACGTAATTTTGCTTGGAACTTTATACATTTATTGTGTTTGCGAGTCATAAATATTAAACTGAATAACAGACATAATATTTACTGATTACTTCTAACGTAATTCACAAATTAGTCATAAATTGAACTAAACAGTCGCTTATTTTAGTTCTAGTTTTCCTTATGTTGAGTGTTGGTGAGTTTAATTATATTTATCTACAATTAAGGCCATGTGGTTAAAGTTATTAGAAATTAGCTATGACATATAGGTAATTACGGGGTAATAAAATATTAATTTAATTACTGTGAATCCATTAGGACCACAGCAGCGGCAGATGAAAGCGTAAGTATGTTACACAGTAGGCTGTATGTTATACAGGATGTTGCTTATCAATATTATTATGTATAACTTGCTAGTTATTGCTTGCTAGCTGCTGCACGATCTGGCTTCGCAGGGGAAGACAAATTTCTGTTGTAGTAGTAATGTATGTGGTAATGCTAAAGGTTATTCAATAGAAACAAAAAAAACAAATAAGTATTTCCTGTTTTGAATATTTACCACTACATATAAACTGTAATTTTTTTGTTAGTCAGACAAAACGACATTTACCAGCAAAACTAAGATTTGGCGGGGACGAAGAAATACACGATACCTTCACTAATCAAACAAATTAAACAAAATACAGTTTTTTTTATGATATTGGAAGGCAAACAAGCAGACGGGTTTGCTGATGGTAAGAAATTCGCGCCGCTTAGACTGTGGTAATGGTGCGTTGCCACCCTGAGATCGAGATGTTAGGCTTCGAGCAAAAGTAAATTTACCGGCTACCTTATCCGCCAAACCCGAACACGTTGTCTTTTTGGGAACATATTGTCTTTGCTATAGACACATAAAAAAATATTTTCAAGCCCATATCCCCGTATGGGTAGGCGGAGGCACAACCGTGGCACCCACCGGCCACGACTGGCCGAAGGCACTAAGTCCCATAATACTTAATACGAGGGTGAATCCAAAAGTTCGTGGCCTAACCTACATGGAGCTATATTTTTAAAATCTACCGTCATTTGTTAGTATGTGTCATATTGATTTATTGTGCGCAGTTTCATTCCAATACTGCACAATATAAATTTTCTGTGATTATTTGTTTGAAGCAATCTGACACAATTTTCAATAATGGAGAAAATTGAACACCGTGCAGTCATTAAGTACCTCAACAAAAAAAGCCTATCACCAAAAGACATCCATCAAGATATTGTGAGTACTTTGGGGGAGTCTGATCCATCGTATTCCAGTGTCAAGAAGTGGGTAGCTCAGTTTAAGCACGGTC
>NJDC01000214.1:147550-162021 GCA_002245475.1 Calephelis virginiensis | reverse complement strand
ACTTGGGTGGCTCGAAATTTTCGACCAAAGATGAGGTGATAGTCGCAGTAAATGACTATTTCGCCGACCTTCCGGAATCTTTTTTTTTCGAGGGGATAAACAAGTTGCAGTTCCGGTGGAAGAAGTTTGTTGAGCTAGATGGAGACTATGTCGAAAAATAAAAATAAATTTAGACCCACTTTTCTTTCATTTTCTTGGTCGGGCTTAGAACTTTTGGATCCACCCTCGTAGTTATAGATTGTGCATACACAGATTATTTTTTTTTTCGTTACTCGACCCGGGGACCGAACCCGGGACCTCAAGAAGTCAAGTCCGACGCCGGATATCTAGACCACAGAAGCTATAAACACATATAAACAATTTAATATATATTGGAATCAATAGCACAGACCTAGGAATATAGACATCTTTGTTTATCAGACAAAGACCTATTACTGTTGGGAATAGAATCCATTCCTCAAGGTAAAACAATTCGCTCGTTCCTCGACTATTAAGACAATGTGATAACACAGCGAATTAACACATAACTCTCTTGATAATAAGAGAAATACTGTAGCCTATAGAAATCGTAAATGTTAAAGGCGCTTCGTTGTCCTCTAGCCGAGATTGTAGGCCTATTGTCCGGCTCCGAACCGGAACATGACCTTTGATAGAGTCACGGCAGTAGGAACAGATAAGGCGACGAATCCCTACCCAAGCATGTTACTGGCCAGCACACTAACAGCATTGATAATGTTAGTAAAGACCCATTTAACTTATGCTCGCTTCTTACGAGCTGTTAGGCAGAGAGGCAGATGGTCTGTTTTACAACTAGCTCCGTGAACATGGACCGTCACGAGAAAATTTACTTTAAAACGAACCTTAAATGCATGTAGAGCATTTATTTTATTCTTCAATCGTTACCTAAGTATCATGTCATATTTTATTATCCAACACAAAATAAATTTTAATAAAATTAGCCCAATAAAAACAAATTTGTTGAAAGCCATTGAAATTTCAATTATATTTGAATCTGCGGTTGTAACATTAAAATCCGTATTCTTAGGAAGGTGGCTCTGAGACATCAATTAATATTTAAACCAAAAAGTTAATAGGTATTTACAAAAAATGATTTTATTGCAAGTCCGTTCGTATATACAACCAAATTCCTGATAATCGCAAATCACTTCCCTTAAAAAGTTTTCGAAGGAAGTTACGTGACTTGTTAGAGAAAACATATTATAGTGCCACGGAATTTCATGTAGTGTATTTATTAAAATATTTGTAATATTGTTACCTAAACATAATTAAAGATAACTTTGTTGCCGAGAAGTTAGTTTCGCAGATTCTTCGCCTAACTAACTAGGTTTGAAAACGGTGAAAGTTTAGGGTAGAAAGGGTTAAATTTAATAATAATTTAAAAAAAAGGCAAATAAATTATGAAACAGGTTGAAAACGTAAATAATTTGCTTAAAAATTAAAGCATATGTGATTAAATATCTAATATTTTTTTACAAATATTAAAATATTTGCACACCAAAACATGGTAGAATATGTTGATATACTTAAACATTTTTGTAACATCTTATTAACCCACATATTCCGCAAATATGTTTAACCTATCATACTGTGCCCCCTATCACATTATGGGACCTAATGTCTTCGGCTAGTCGTGGGAGCCCTGGTTGTGCCTCTGCCTTCCGCTTCAGGGATATTGGCGTGAAGCTACTTACTTACTTACTTTTTCCGCAAATAAATAAATTTCATTTCATTTCAATCTATCATTAGCGACCTCACACAGAGACGTCTATTAATATTTTATCTACCATAACGTCACAGTTTACATGAAAATGTCAACTTAATGTCTGATTGAGAGATAGTAGACGTGTCTGAGTGCGGCCACTAGACAGCACTCAAACTTAAACAAGAGAGTCACGAATTTAAGAGATGTAACTTCATCTCTTAATTTATCATCAAACTTTGAACTATATCTTCACGCCCATATCCCCGAAGAGGTAGGCAGAGGCACAACCAGGGCACCCACGACTAGCCGAAGACACTAAGTCCCACAATGTGATAGGTGGCAAGCCTATCGCCAACCGGGCACATTTCCAATCCCGAGCAACATTTCTTTTTTCATTAGAAAATTGGAAAAACCCAATTTTCTTTTTGTTGCCCGAACCGGAATTCGAACCCGGGATCTCATGCAGTCAAGTCAAACAACTGAACCGCTAGACCACAGAATTTATATTTTAGTAAAGTTTATATTATACTACGGGTCCCAAAGGAAAAAAATCGCTAAGCACTAGGCATGTTTTTTAATAAACATTTTCCCATCACGACACGGTACATGTTATCTGGCAGCCATCAAATAACAATACTGCCACCCCGGCCACCTGAATACATGCCGGACACATGTGTACATAACATGCACAACCCTCTCACGTAGCAGATTAAAATCCATTGATATTAAAGCCTATCAACGTTACATTTAATGAGAGATTTAAATACAAAATTACAAGCTTTGAGCTTCCTTTATATCCAACCAGGGTATTGAGTTTTAATCGATATAGGTACAAAAAAGCACAAAAAAATGTTCCTAATTTGAAATTTGATTTGATTCGAATTTGAAAGAAATATTTAAATCATTCTACATGCATTTACATTTTTGTTGTAAAGTGATTACTATTATCACAAATTGTAAAGACATAATAGGTTTGTACAAGTAACTATTACCCGTAGAAATAATTTATGTTTTAGTATTTAATTCAATAAATATGTCAATTCTAATGTGCTTACTTCATGGTCATCATGATCATTTCAGACTTTTTTCGTTCACAAATTTCATAGAGTTTAGCTGTTCGCGGATCTTTGTTAATTTTCTTAATGTTTTTTTTTTATTTAAGTAGGCACCTACTGAGTATTAGATGATAATAAATTTTAAATTTTGTATCTATACTTTTAACATTCTGGGATAGATTTGTTTATATGTAATCGATAAACTCTGCACTCCATTCTAAAAATCTGTGAGCATGGGGTCCAAACAAGGCGACAGTTTTACCGGTTTCAGTATCAGTGAATATCAGTTCAATGAAAATAAAATTTATGAAAATAAAATCACTGAAGAAATAGCTGTGCAAGTTACCAGGCATCTTGATTTATCAAGTCAGTGTTCTTCCTTCCTTCTAGTTTTAATGGAAAATAGCCAACAAAGTTACTTGGCCTTATCATTTCTACGTTGGGACGTGAAAGCACAAACAAACACACTTCCGAAATTATAATTTTCGCATTTCAATTTAAATTAGTATGTAATATGGTTACATAAACTTTTACTCACCTCATTCCTATATCGTGCCATGTTGATTTCCAGGTTTCGTTCATCGTAGTTTCGTGAAAAATTCCAAAGATTTACGAAATGTGAAATGGAATGGATAACTGCAAAATACCATTTCATCAAAAAAAATATAAGTAAGTTCTTATAATACGAGTATCTAAGTGGAATCATAATTACCTATGTTTAAAATATTAATATTATTAAAATATCTCTGGACAAGTCCCACAAATTGGATCTAACCCCAAAGTAAGCAAATCATATATGCTTTTGTTATGGGTGTTAGTCAACGATACTAATACATAAAAATACTTAAATAGATACGAGAATAAATTTAATAAGCACCCAGACCCGGAAATGCAGATATCTTAATGTTCGTCACACAAATGCCGGCCCCCGTCGAGAATCGAACCCGAGCCTCGCGTTTGGTCGGTGGAGTTAGGCATCATGCTAGCCACTTGACCATCGAGGCCATTGGTAGTAATGAATATACTTTAGAGTTAAGACCTTAGACCACTGTCTTCCTTCCTGGCAGGTCGAAAGTGGCGAGAATGTGTTAAAAGTGTCATTGCCAACTAGATCACTGGTGATAGAGTGTTGCTCAGCAACTTGCCCGGGTAGGGATCTGCCGCCTTGAATATTCTTAAGAACAGGATAGTGGCAGTCGTATAACTGAAATATAAGTATAGTTTCCTCCACTAGTTTTAGCTCTACATCGTCTTTTTACGCTTACATCCGTTCTGGCTACATCTCTTTCGAATACATCACTTGCACCATTTGTTAATTATTATTTTTTAGCGTAAACCGGTGAACTCGAGTCACTGATTATATGTTATTATTTGTTTACTTACGGTATAAACACAATAATTCTTGTGAAATTGTAACTAATGGACGGGAAGCTCTACTATATTCTATGAATAGCCCTATACATTACACAAATTACAGTGAATTTATTGCAGCAAAAACAATAACTGTTACATGAATCTGTAATTAATGCATGAATGTTGCATAATAATATGCAAATAACACGCAAACATGTACATTATATGTGTATATGTAGTTATTATTGATCTAGACAATTTTGATTCAAAGGCTGTGGCGTGCAAGCTGCTTAGGTAGACATTAACAACCTAATAATAAACCTCCCTAAAATAGTGCATCAAAAAACTATACGTACACGTCGGTATTAAGTGGTAATATACTACTAGGCAAAGGAGGTGATAATCCTGCAAGGGCTAATCGGGATTAGTATCAGTCTATAGCGTCAGTATTTACTGTTGAAAATTATTGTAAGTAATAGTTAAATATACGCTATATTATAATAGTATTTTGTAGCTGGTTGCTCTACATATGTAGAGCAACCAGCTTAAAAATAGCAGTAAGAAACAGCCGTCATTTATAGAGTTTTTCATGCTTTTTCATGCTCGGGATGTTAGGCCTAGTAAATCTACAATAACACGACAATGACGAGCACTAATAACATCCAAGCTGTCATACAAAGACAACGGTCATTTGTCACAAATAGATACAGATTCCTCGTTCATCTAGATACAGATCCCTGGACAACAAATCGAATAAACAGATATCCTTGAACAAATTATACAAATTTATTTGAGCCCAAAACAAATTAAGTTTGCTTCTTAGTATAATGTGCCCAAAGTTACCAAATTGTGTGGTTAAGCAACAATACCAATACAAAGAAATAAACCCGCAAATATAAACTTAAAGATATCTATCTCACAAATGCTTGACATCGTCGTTAATCGAACCCGAGCCTCACGGTTGGTCAGTGGAGTTCCGAGTTCGGTGAGTAAGCTAAACCCTAAGTCAATGAGGCTGTCAAAAATGCTGCGAAACAGTAATCCACAGACGACAGTAAACACATGCAAGCTCCAACAAGATAAGGATTTCGTTTTTATTTCTGCTTCCTTTAGCAACGATTCACACCGATTGTAAAGCCAGGGCAAATTTTAAACGCAATAAGGCTAAGTCTTAACGGTGTCGAAGCAGTCATTAGCCTTTGTCTCGAGAGCATAATGGCAGAGAAAAGGCCAAGAAGTGATTTAACGTGCTTTTGCTTCGTCAACAATTTAAGTATCTTGTTTTTATGTTGGATCAAAAGGGGTAGAGACTCTGAAGGATAATAACTAGGTAGAGGGTGAGCGTATACTGTTTCTTGTACAAAGACGCAACTAAAACATTATCTATTAATCTACTAATTTCGTAATTATGTGTAAGTACTAAGCACCACAGGAAGTCTTTTACACGGGAATTGAAACAACGTTGTTGTTGTGTCGTCACGCCGATATCCCCGAAGGAGTAGGCAGAGGCACAACCAGGGCACCCACGGCTAGCCCAAGACACTAAGTCCCACAATGTGATTGGTGCCAAGCCTATTGCCAACCGGGCACAAATCCAATCCCTGGCAATGTTAATTTTATTAGGAAATTGAAAATATATATATTTTTTGTTGCTCGACCCGGAGATTCGACTCAAGAATTATTCAAGTCCGACGCCGGACCGCTAGACCACAGAGGCGATAACATGAAACAACGTCACCGTCATATTATATTCCTTAACTGTAAAGTGGCCGCGTGTTGGGTATAATATGCAAATCTGTCGACTACCTTACTCTCCAGACCTTACGTTCCAGAGCTTTAATTACTTTGCTATTACAGAGACAGTAATAGATAAAGCAGAGGATGCTCTGCTTTAAACCACTAATTGTAGAGTGATATACAGCAGCATATCTCTACAATTAGTGGTTTTCACCTTTACCTATTTTACCTACGATCGCCAGGCAGGGAGACAGATAGTCGATTCTACTAACTACAACTAACTAGAACACCCTAACTAACTCGAGTAAAGGTTTACTTCATGCCCAACGACTCACCTATCCTCGCTATTGTAAAGATTTGCATCTACTTGCAGTTGCTAATGCTTTTATTCTAGAACACTCATTATTATAAAACTAATTGGGTGTTCCTCTAAAGATTTTGCGATAGAAGTTGCTTAGTTACTGTTTGTTGTTTTATTCCTGTTTGGAGATAAAAGAAAACTGCCATCATTAACACTATTTTAGTGCTTATGGCCGATCGCTCCTCAAATTATGCTGTAGAAAAGCAGAGTTTGCTTTAGGAGAGACTTTGACCTGAACTTTAACTATCCACTACGCACAATTTTCGGCATATCTACATAAGTCCATTGGTATACATGAATTGCCTATTCCTATTTTTATTGTCACGATGATTAAGCTAAGCTTTACCAGTAGCATAAGGAGTTAAAACGTTACAATCTATACTTACCAGCGAAAACAACAAGAGTGGAAGCAATAGTCATGTGAAAACTTTTCGCTTTTTCCAACCAGAAAAAGAATAATCCGGGCCAGGCCTTCGACAACATCCGATACACCAGCTGATTGAGCTTCTTACACAACGGCAACAGGACTAAAGCGCAACATAGGTTAAGAACCGCCGCTGTTCCTCGTGATATACATAATCCTAGCTGAAAAGAAAATTGCAATTTAGTGGGATAGTATTAATGAAAACAAAAAGCAGAGAATTTTCTGGTGGTTTCGGCTGATATGCGTAACTTTCAAATTAACACATGATACTGGCAAGTGGCAAGTCACAGACTACTACTATAGATCATAAAGAACAATAAAAACATTTTTTTTTCTCCACTATCGCAGTCGTGATTTTGGTAAAAATCAATAAGTATAGGTAATATGTCCTGTCTAAAACTTAATAGTTAAGCGAAAAGGACAGATTAGTAAATTTATTTTTGCAGTAATAATATTAGTGAAGTTGTATATTATATTAAACAACAGCTTCACTGAAACAATGTTCTGTGGTAAATAACTTTAGATAATATGGGCGATATATCAGCTAGCTTGAGTACTTTCATGTTGAAAATTGCTTTTATGCAATTTCATTGTTGCGCTTTTCCGTCCTGCCCCTGTTTCGTCGCTTTAGAAATTATGATTAAAACAATTTTGCGCCTTAATTTTTATAATAAAACTTATCTGTTAACAACCATTTTACAACGTTATTTTATTTATAAAAAATAATTAAATTTAATGCTTTAATTAAATTTATAAAATAATGAAATTAGTATTCAGGTGATTGATGTCTGCACTGCCATATTCCACCTCGGTAACATACTGATGCTACAGAGGTGGAATATGGCAGTATAGCCAACAGCCAATTATGACTACTGAGAGTATTGAGTCATCATCGGCTGTTCCTTGGGAACATAATAACCGGTAAACTTAGGTTTACGAGAGACTTAACATCCCAGAATTTATATGATAAAGTAAACTTTTTTAAAAATTATGGCTACGCATTTGACTTTACATATTTTTTTTTACAAACCTATAGGTTTTAACCACTTAACCATACGAAAATTCATGCATGCAAAACGGATCTTTTGCTTTTTTGCCGATATGCTACTTACCCCTAATATTTGTCTCAGGTGAAAAAAATGTTGTCCGCTCATGTAATAAATAAAAGAATTATAAAAGACGTATATGAGTAGTGAAATCCATGAGATCTGAAACAAAAAAAAATGTTATTAAATGTCTATTTCAACAACTATAACTTTTAACAACAATGATTTTATCCCCAGGGCTACCACAAGAGGGATTTTTGAGGTCATTCCACCCCTCCCTCTTAGGTAGGAGTCTGTTAGATCTAACAGAATTAATGTGAGAGTAAAAGAATTTTACCCCCCCCCCCTAAGTTAAAGAATAAATTAATAACTGAAGATTTTCTCAAAAATTGGGCTACCAAGAATCAACCTTAATGAACTAACAAATAAATAAAAAATAATAAAATAAAAAAATTAGTACTTCCACGTCAACGTTGCATGAAATTGAGATTTTAAAGTAACTTTATAATAGTCCCGAGTCCAGCATGATCAGCTTTTACTTCCAAAAACCCCATCTTTTTTAATTCAATTATTTTGCAGACAACAACCCAACAAAAAGTGTAACACCTCACTTGATGGAAAGTAGCACACAAAGGTAGCTTATTTACTCTTGCCTGAAAGTCTGCCAGCGCGCGCGCGCGCGCGTGTGTGTGTGTGTGTGTGTGTGTGTGTGTGTGTGTGTGAAAGCTAACGTGATCGAGATGGTTCTTAGCTACATTGCATATAGGGTTTGTCAGGGGTTATTAAAAAATATAATTTTAGTGTTATGACTATACGTGAATAGAACAATTTAACATTTCCATTGCAAAAATCAAGGTACCTCAATATTTTGCAATACCAATAAACTTCAACAATCTTATATTTAAACATCATCACTACTTGAGCTCTATACAAACAAATAATCATTATAGCTTTTATAATATTAACAGGGAGTTCACAAACCTATGTAAGTGTTTATAGGCTACGGTTATTTCTTACCATAAGGGGAGCAGGGTGCTTGTTTTATTTTGAGTACCTTTTTAAAAAAAAACAGAGGTCTTTTACCAAAAATTAAAAATAAAGAAATGAATCTGGCAATGTCCTTAAGACATTGTTTTGTATGTAGCGTAAGTGCTTTGGAATGTTAACCCTCAAGGTTGTCGGTTTCGTCGATTAACAAATTCGATCACTCTAACACCCATAAAAGGTAACACACCATAATATTTTATGTGAAAACATCTGTGAACGCGGAATGTGTAGTCTAGGTACGGGAGTAGGCGTTTTTATTTATTCTATCTAATATACATATTTTCGTTACAATAGACATGGTTATATTTCACTACACGTAATAGATAAATAACCTACCATAGAATCTTTTTTAATTGTAAGATAGCGAACATGTCTGCGAAGAGACTACCGTCGTGGATATACAAAAAAGGTGGCCTATGGCGCTAGTAAGGTTACCTACAACCATTCCCACCAGAAAGAATCACGACAGCGGCAGGCACAGAAGTTGTTGCTGTAGAAATAACCTAAGAACCTTATCTTGGTATGTACAACCTTTGACAGTATACACTTTAAGCTGTCTTCTTATTTAAAATAGGCCAGTGTCAATTTACGCATATTACATGGGTTTCAACCCCAAGTGGAGGGAGCATTTTGTTCAACGAGTTTTTATTAAGTAGTAATATTTTTTTGTTTAAAAAAATAAATTTATCCCTAACACTTACCGCAAAATCTGAAACTATTAAAAAATATATTCACCTAGTGATTGAAGCGAACGTCTAGTCAGTTTAATAACCTTTTTGAAGGCTTTTCTAATTATCTACTAACAATAATTTAAATATTTACTTTGAACACGTTAGTTTAAGTACCTCATTGATCATCATATACAGGCTAATAGTTTAATAAGTACTATCACGTCTTTACAAAAAATAATTTTATGAACTAAGATAAAATGCCGGATTCAGACCAAACAAACAAAAAAGAGTGAAAGTTTTTCTTTATCCTTCTTCTGCTTATAATATTAGATACCAAACGATAATGGAGAGTTACCAACTTGAAGTTAAACCTTTACTAGAAGTTGATATAGATTACTTTTAATAATTTACGTTTTAAAATCTATAGCGCTTTTGGGTGTGCGTTACCCCAGCAAGAAAGTATCACTTAGAGTTATATGAGTGGGACACATAATTAGTGCTCGATGTGCTGTAAATGTGCGCCGAATAAAAAATTTGTGCATGTTGTCGTTTTGGAAATAAACGGAAAAACACTTCCTGCTGGGGTAACGTTGCTCCAGCAAGAAAAATCTAAACTAATTATTGGAGAGTTAAAAATTGCGCATGAGCAGAAAGCTTATATTTGTGCAAATGTGTGAGCTAAAAATAAAATTTGTGCGTCTTCAGGTTTTCGAGATATTGCGTTTCCTGCTGCGGTAACGTTTTGCAGAATCGCGTATCTCAAAAACTATTGTATGTGCGCCTGTAGAATAAACACGCACAAATTGCTCTTAATTTGTGAGTATTTGTGACAAAATTAGATTTAAAAAATATTTATAGCTTTCAAGTAATCGCAGTTTTTCCAAAAATAAAAAAAAATATAGCTCCTAAATAAGAAAATATATAAGGTCACCGAAAACTTTATGCGGTCTTTCTTAGCTTGTATATTTACTATAAAAAAATTCAAAAGCATACATACATGCGTTTCTGAACAAGATGATTTAAAGTCAAAAAACGGGGTCCTAACTTTGATGTTACTGCACAAATTATTGGCTCAACCTAAGATGTTTAGGTGTTAACCAAAAATTAGTGCGTTTAGTCAAATAATATGTAAGATAAATATCCAGTGTAAAATATTTCGCATTAAGTAAACAAAAACCAAAACAGCAACTCCGTCGGTTGGTCGGATAACCAGCGTTTGAGTTTGAGATTTTTCTTGCTAGGGTAACGTTACCCCAGCAAGAAGTGTTTTTTTTTCGTTTATTTCCAAAACGACAACATTTACACCACATCGAGCACTAATTATGTGTTCCACTCATATCACTCTAGGTGCTACTTTCTTGCTAGGGTAACGCACACCGCTTTTGGTCTGAAAATTTAGTTCTCTTAATTATTAGTAGAGGCACTCGCGCTGTCCAAAGTCTTCATACGAATAATTTACAGAGACTAGCGACTAGTGAGTAAAGCGCCGTAAATTTATGGTAAGGCCTCTTGAATATTTATTTATGGTGATGGTCACTATCCAAGCGAGCTTTGTAGGATACTACAACCTAGTTGAGATCACAATGAATCGTTAAAATGGCTCGCCTCTAATAAGCAACCTGATACAGTCTGCCTATATTTTTCAAAGGAAACTATGAACAAGAAAAGGAGATTGCTTGGTCTCTACTCGTCATGACCTGACACCAAACACAGTTTTGTACTTGGCATATATAGTTCATCATCGTACAGCTTCTAAATAATCATTGTTTTAAATTATTGATAACGTTTCGCTTTGCTTGTCTTTCTCATGCCCCCAGATGTTGAACGATGTAAATATCAGTAGTAAAAACAAGGAGACAACCACAAGAAAATAGCACACAATCCAGGGGTTAATTAACAAAGAATCCCAAATAGCAATAAGTCCAAAATAAGTTAGCATTATCAAATTGAATTGAATAACATTCTCTGTGGCAGAAAAACTTAAATGTAAGCCACCGTCATAATTAACCTGACTATATAATTAACTCATAACTTAACGCTGGACCCTTGACCTTTGTTTGATAGAACTCATACCACTATTTATACATATATTTATCGCAAACATCCTCTACAAAGTATCTTACACATAATTATTAATTTAAACAGTTGCTACGTGTACTACTTTCTCGCCTTTCATACAATTTTCATCCATTCATAGTAGATGCTGGAAAAAAGGACGTAAATCCACGTCGTGCGTCGGAAGTTTAAACTAGCGTACAGCTAGGCACTTCAATGCAGACGCTATTCAGATCTGTGCGTAACGACAGTTATACAACGCCTTTGACAGCCCACCTACATTGAACAGCTGAATGGACTCGATGACAACACGACAGGGGACTGGAGTGTGGTCCTGCATTAATTAATACATGTTGAACGCTCTATCGGAATCTCATTTG
The DNA here is from genome assembly GCA_002245475.1 of Calephelis virginiensis. Classification (NCBI taxonomy): domain Eukaryota; kingdom Metazoa; phylum Arthropoda; class Insecta; order Lepidoptera; family Riodinidae; genus Calephelis; species Calephelis virginiensis. The sequence continues at coordinate 150,169 of NJDC01000214.1, read as the reverse complement.
CATCTGCTGAGCTGATGACAGCTTCCGTACGTATATTTTCAGGTTTACGCGTGTTTATATTTTCTTCATTGACATTTACATTGTTACTAGAGCGTTGATCGAGGGGCTAGCGCATACGCCTAACACTACAGACCAAAATCGAAGCTCGGGTTCGATTTCTGATGGGGTTAGAAATATATGGGATGACCACCTAGATATTTGTATTTCTGGGTCTGGGTGTGTTAATAAAAATTCTTCTGGTTTTTATTTAAGTATTATTATTTATTGCTATTATTAGTATCGTTGACTAACACACATATAGCATAAGCATATAATTGGCTGCATTTGGACTTAGGTTCAGTTTATATTATTTGTGCAGGTATATTTGTTATTTATTTAATGTTAGAACTAGGTATACATTAAAGATATTTCAGAAATGAATTTCAATATTTAAGTGCTATTTAAAACAACCAATTAAAAAAAAATAGTTAAGAGTTCCTAAGATCTCTGTGCGAACAAGTAACAGGAACATTAATCTTTATTCTAATATGAATCCAGTCCCTTAGCTTTCAGCATTAATCAAGCATTCAGCATTAATTAAGCTTTCAGCATTAATCAAGCTTCCACTCCGGAAGCAGTCACAATGCTCAACAAAGGGGCAGAAATCAATTAATTCGTCAAGAAGTATCCTATTCAAACTACTTATATATTAAATGATAATAATGAACTATCAGGCTTCTACTAAGTATGACAAGATTAGGACTCCGTTAAGTCAGTTGGTTACATGGCCAGTGTATTTTAAAGTATAGACTAGTCTAGTCTTCAGGGAAGCTCTTTAAAGACACAGGTCTGACAACATCACCTCTGACTTAGTTGTAAGTAGGGTTCTGCAAACAGTCTGTCGGTTCCCTATCTAAACATCTTTATTTATCAATGAATTATCAACTATCAGAAAATTTTACTTACAGAAAAAAAATTTAAGTCTTCTAGTCTTAAATTTTAGAAATCAGTAAGCTCTTATCTAGTAGGGCCATATGTCGTATTGTTTCGCTAATTCGGCCTGTAACGACTGGTTTCATAAAGGTGTACGACGGAAAAAATATCTTCGGAATCGAAATGTGATCGTCATGTACCAAGATCATGTGGATAAAACGCGAAGTTTGACTGTCAAAGGTTTGCTATATATTTACTTACTTTTTTTTATTCCAAGTCCTTTACACGAAAGGCAGAGAGTATCCCTAGAGACGTAATAACTAGGTCTCTAGGGATACTCTTAATAGGAATTTCCAAGAAGGCCACTGATGGTAGAGCTTTGTTATAGCAACTTGCCAGGCTAGGCGGTGGATCCTCCTTATAGGTTACTACTGCCGCCGTAATGACTCTGCCATGTTCCGATAAGAAGGTGGGGTTGAAGGGAAGCTTGTGTCATAGGATAATATCTCAGCTACGCATCTATATTATCAGTGGTATTTAGGAAACTGTTATATACTACTTGCAGGAGAGCCGTGACTTGTTCATTGACTTTTTACATAAAAAAGTACTAGAAATATCAATGTCTCTCTGTCATAAACAGAAATAATAAAAAAAACTTTTTTAACTGTAACAAACTAAAAACAACAAGTCTGTACGAAGACACTCGTCAATGTACGAGTATATTTAATTTACGCCTACTTGGGAAATGTTGGCATTTTGAAAACACTTTGCCCCCATTGTATAATAAAAAGAGTGTAATATTAACGACCCAGCTTTACATGTCTGTGAATAATATGGAAATTGTAGCCTGCTCATGTAGTGTCGCGTGTAATTAAGTTGCAACATAGAGTACGATATAAAACAATGTGATCTTTAATTAAAAATTCAATGAAAAATATAGTTATCATGTGTACTTATAAAAAATGTGTTTCCGGGAATTTAAAAATCAATCCAATTTATTTCCACAAAGTAGAGAATTTTAATCCTAATAAACCAGATACATTTAACCAAATTTGCTTATTTTTATTGATGAATAAATATTTGTTTCGTTTGTAAGTTTTAAGTAGGTACCTACAAAACACCATTTTTGTCTTAATATATTATTTTGTATTAGTATATTATTTTGTATATTAATTAATTAGGTATCTATATCTTTTGTATATTAATTAATTAATTAGGTAAAATAAGGATTCTCCTTATGTATATAGAGAGACCAGATAATGTTATAGAGAAAGATACATTTCATTCCTAGTAGAGATAATGAATATAGTCGAGTACTAAATAGGTATGTTCTCTCAGCTAGTACCTCCCTGACCTGGATTTTTTTATGAAATTGGTAGGCAAACAAGCAGACGGATTTCCCGATGGTCAGAAATTCACGCCACCTAGTGACATAAATGGTGCATCGCCAACTTGAGGCCGGGATGTTAGGCCTCGAGCAAAAGTAAGTTTACCAGCTACCCTCCAAACCGAACAAACCATCATGGCAAGCACTGACGTTATGGCGACTGGAATAGGTAAGACGGTGGTACCAATCCGGGCGAGTCGCTGCAAAACTCTACCACCTAGTAGGATGTAACGGTGTTTGTGACAGTAAGCTCGCTATTTACGAGCTGTCTGGCAGAAAGGCAGATGGTCTATTCTGCAAAGGAGCCCGAACCAACACGG
>NJDC01000214.1:120389-137389 GCA_002245475.1 Calephelis virginiensis | reverse complement strand
TCGGAACCTTTTGTTATCTTTTTTGTTGTTTGAGTCGGTTTTTCCGTTTTACTGCGCTTCTTTATTTTATTTGGATTTATGTTATTTATTTTCATGACATTGGAAGGCAAACAAGCAGACGGTTTTTTTAAGGAATTCATGCCGCCTAGAGACACCAACGGTGGTAACGCTGTGTTGCCAACCTGAGGCCGGGATACTAAGCCTCGAGCAAAAGTACAAAAGCTTACCGGTTACCTTGTCCTTCGAACCGGAAGTCCTTCGTCCTTCAATGGCAAGCACTGATGTTATGGCGGCAGGAATAGGGTAAGGCGGTGGACCAATCCGGACGAGTCGCTGCGAAACTCTACCACCTAGTCAGATGTCACGGTGTCAGTGACCGTAAGCCTGTGCTACGAGCTGCCTGGCAGAAAGACAGTAAAGTGGTCTTTTCTGCAAAGAAGCCCAGAACAACACGTGGAATGGGGATGAACTGATTTACTAAGTTGTACTTTAGAAGTTATCACAGATGGATTTTAAATCTGCCCGTTCCAATCCTCGGAAAATATCCGAGTTACCTATGTGCAGTGGCGTGCGCTCTGTGCTTATAAGCAGTTCTTCCTTCATAAATTTCTAGCGTACCTATATACACATAACATTTTAATAAATCTTACTTCAATTTTATAAACTAAAACTATTAATATCCACGTTATTAAAATTTGATATCATCGTAGTATAGTGTTGCAAATTTGAGGATTTTTACAAGAAGTAGCGAATTTTAGTTACAAAAAGAAGTTTTAGTACAATGTTTTATAAAGACGTTGAGAATTTCATTTAAAATTCACCACGTATTCTTTATTATAGTAATTATTTTAGTACAAAATCGCTCGAATACGCTAATATGAAAGTCATATTTAGCAACCTTTGGAATTGATCACAGAACCGGGATTTAATGAGTTAGCAATATCTGCTGCCGTCAGATAGTCAGATTCAAAATAATTATTGTTTATTTTAGCGCAAATCGATTTAATGAATATTTGTTTTAATTATTTGAATAATTATTATTGAGAGTGAGCTGTAATACTTATTTTGATAAAATGTGCTAAGTTAAATTTGAAGTGTCCGTTTTTTGTACTTTATTTTTTGTATTATCTTTCGATGATCAATTACTAACATATTGGTTGTTCATGGTGGTCATTTTATCTAATAATTATTGTTGTTATCAATTATTATGTGGCATGGAAGCAAATGACATTTCGAGATTAAGGTCCAACGTAGAACTAAACTGAATTCCTAGAAATGGTAAGTTTCATTTAACTACAATTTCTATGCCTACCTTACCTAAAATCTCTGTGCACGGCCCTGTCTATGTGGGGTTCCAACCAATTAGGGATATTCGTATAGGAGCTTGATTCTTATACCTTCAATTTACAAAAAAAGGAAAGAATTGTTAAAATGAAATAAGTAAAATGTGAATAGTAAATCATTAGGTATGTAAATGTAGATAGTATTTGAATTAAGAAATTCCAAAGATAGCAGGAAATCTTCTCGTCACAGGGAAAGGGAAATTGTTTTATTCTAAATTTTCGAAGTCGCAGGTAAAACTTATTTACATAAATGAAAGAGGGCAAAATGGTAAATGAATCCCCGGTACGTAAATTATCACTGCTGTCTTTGAACATCCAACAACACTAGTTAGAAGTATTACAGGTTTGTTGCTGACCTAAAGCTTGGAACCAAAGGTAAGATAACGGAAGCTTGACTTTTATTTATGTATACGAGCTTGCATAATTCAGACACACTTCAAATCGGCAAATGTTTACTGTAGTCATTCTAGTTTGTCGATAAGCCATTTGATAATAGGATTTAAGATTAGAAGGATCTATCACATCCTATAGTGAAGTAATTAGTATATCTATATAATTTCATTTTAGTTATATATTCTTTGTAGTCTACGTGTTTGTGTAGAGCTTATGTAGAGCCGATTATTGTCTATATCAGAGACTGCGATGCTAAGTATCACATGTGAACTAATCTGACGAAACGAAATAATGGATCAATAGTAATGGTAGATAATAAATAATGTTATGTATATATTATCATATAGCTACGTCTGAAGGCAAAAATAAAAAAGCAAAAACTCGCTTCTTTGTTTAACTGCAATATAATATTACTAATAATTCAGATTAATAATAATATAATTTTATGAGCTCCTTTTTGGATGAGCTGGAAGAAATCTCTTTATATGAGACAAGCTGATCTTTTGTACAAGTCTTTTAGTTTTAAAATTTATGTATGTTTTTTTTATGTACAATAAATGATTAAATAAATAAAATAAATAAGTAAATTATTATAGTAAAGAAACGAATTCTTGTTTTTTTTAATTCAGCAGTCGGAAATTCTGCCTCACAGGATAATGTATTCCCGGGTTGACCGCTGCCTGATCCTAAGGGCTTTAAGTGGGCTGGTAGTCCACAGGGGATTACCAGCTTCTGTTAAATTAATCGATTTTTGACAGATGACAAACTTAGACATGTACGCACGCACGCAGTTTACGCCCTTACTATTACACTATTAAGATTATAATATAGTTATACTAACCGACCAGGTGAACTTCTTTTCGCCCAACTTTTTCAACTAAGTTTAAACAGTTTGGTAAAAAATAAAATGTTGAATTTCCTGATTTCCTCGAATTTCATTTTTATATACTTTACTTAGACACACAAATGTACCTATTTGTTTGTTGTACTACGAGTATAAGTTAAGTAACCGACCCTGCTTTACCTACCTGTTTTATACATATTATTAAACCTAACCGCATAAAACATATATTTGAAACTCCTAGCACGTCTTGTAGTTACTGATTTTTTTTCTTATAAACTCATATACTAGCCAACCTCGCAAATTTCGTTCAATTGGTTCACTTTCACTCCACTCTTAGCCTACCAGGCCGGGGGACTTGATGTGAAAATATGACGAACGGCTATCAACATCCCGTATTACATTAGCTATTAGCCGCGACTACATCAGCGTATTACAGTTACTTCGAATAGCATTTTTGTAATTTTGGGCTTGTGCAAAAATTAACAGTAGGTATCATAATTAAGCACAGTAAAACTGCAAAAACCGACTTGAACTATTTTATTGGGTATTGTCGTTACCACATCTCGATTTGATAATTATTTTTTCGAATGATGGTTCGAATTTTCGAATGGAAGAACTATCAAAACCGGTTGACTATTGACCGAATAATCGCGTAACAAATCTAATATGTAAAATTCTCGTGTCACAGTTTTCGTTGCCATACTCCTCCGAAACGGCTTGACCAATTCTCATGAAATTTTGTGAGCATATTCAGTAGGTCTGAGAATCGGCTAACATCTATTTTTTATAATCCTAAGTGATGAGGGTGAATCACAGCAAAGAAATAGCAGAACAACGTCTGCTGGAACAGCTAGTATTCAAATAAAAATACATTCAGTTGAATGAGAAACACCTCCTTTTTTATAGTCGGCTAAAAATTTAAAACCGTGAGTGCGATTGAACCAGTCACTCATGAGTAACCTTTTACTCTGTACTAAAGAATATCTTGGTACCTACTTCTTTTCTTTCTTTCTTTCTTTAAGTATTGGCCTTCACGTTAGTATTTTGCCATTAGTCAAGTAGAAATTTGCGTCAAATTTTACATCAATTTTAACAAATTATAATTAGTCATCAGTCATAGCTCATAAGTCGTCAGTTAGTCATGTCAGGCTCTTGGGTAAAGCAATGGCCTCATTATCCAAGCTCATATAACGAGGTTTGTCGGCAACGAGGAAATACACGATACGCTAATTTCTTCCTGATTATTTCATTTCTGCACTTTCACTGAACGCAATTGTACAAAATGCCACCAAAATTGACTAATTTCACTCAATATCAACACGAAATTCAATAATTATGAAAAAACTTCGACCATCTTTTCTCTCGATGGCGCCAAAACTCCTGGTACCTACTTGATGATGTCTTTATTATCGCACCTAGTATTAGGGATGTGCATCTGGATCGAGGATCCATTTTTTGAATTTTTGAAAAACTAGCCTTCGATCCAGATGCACATTGATATTAGAGATTTATCTTTAAATAAGTTAAAAAAATTTATGAAAGCAAAATTTTGTAAGAAAGGCTATTATAAGGTCTCAGAGTATTCTTAGATAGTAGGATAGAGGATAGTAGGATAGAGGTTTCATTCACTCTCCCATTGCAATTTGTAATGTGATTTGTTGTATTTTGTTACTTTTTATTTAAGTTCAAATTAGATTAGAATTTTTATTTTTTATCTAGTTTATAATGTAACTATTACTATTAAAAAAAAAAGGTGTGTGTGCGATTCACACACCATAGAAGTGAAACTTCAGTAAATCGACAAAATAATGAGATGAATATATATAATCCTACACATTTTTGTATTTGTGTCTGTTACTTGTCTTTTTTTCGTTGCATCCGGTTTGAAATCACAACGATTCTAAAGAAGTTTCAGTTCAAAAGACAAGCACACTGAGTTTGTTTCGCCGGATCTTCTCAGTGAGTAGGTGCGATTTCGATCCTGTGGTAGTCTATAAAAATGTCGACCATTCCTGTATATTAATATACTTTATGATGTGTATGGTTCACATGAATAAAGATTTTTCTGATTCTGATAAGACATTGAAATAGTTTTGGAGTTCCTTATTATTATTTTTTTCTTTAGAAAAAATATTTTTTGACTTCCATGACTGATTTTGTGAAAAACGACCAAGCAGTTCAGTTGCACCTTAAATGATTTAAATGTTTAGTTAATTTAAAATAAATTGAGCCGATTTTTCGATTCGACCCTCGATTGTTCTTATCGAATATCGAAAGCAATTGTATCAATACAAAAATCGGAAGGGTATAAGAGTAGGCCTTTGGATCGATCCACACATGATCGACATCCCTACCAAACACTTACACATATGGATTTTTATTGGCTAGAGTGTTTTTATTGGCTGCTACTGGCAACACTTAGAGCTTGTAGATACTATGTATTATGTAATAGCAATTGGCAACACTATCCAAAAGTCAAAATGTCAATCACCTGAAATTGACTGTATTTGTTTACAATTTCATGTAATAATTATTTAAATAAGTTTATTAAAAAATAATTACAATAACATGATTAAATGTTAGCAATAGAAGAATAATCCATTAATTTTTGTTATTTGTTAAATGGATCCGCCTTCGCCATGGAAAACGCCAAACGAGGTGATGCGCCTACACAAGTTAAAAAAACGGAAAAAAGCGCTTCAGGTAAATGTTTCGGGATTAAATAGTTATTTTTAAAAATGTTCTTGATTTATATGAATAACGATGAAATAAATATATCATGTGTAAAATAGGTTATATTTTGGCGTTGTAAACTAATGAACCATGAACAGAAATAAATAATATCATATTCCCATAATATGTAGCAAGCAGAAAGTATGAAATTAATGATTTTTTGTTTTCTTTTAGGAACGTATGAAACAACCATGTGCTGCAGTTGAAGTAACTCCTAACCAAAATCATGCAGACTTAGATTTCTCCAGAATTCTCAATGGAGAAAAACGGAGAAATCCTTTTTCTAAGTAAGTTACCTGTTAAGTTTTCAACTATTTGATGATGCTTGACTGCAAAGTTTTCATTCCTCAAAGTTATAAAAAAAAGTATATTATGTATACAGCATTTTCCAATTATATTTTTATCACTATCTAAATTCCAAATAGTAATTGATAGATAATCAAGCTTTTCATGTTGGTGTTACATGAATGATTTCCTACATCTGCTGTCTACCAGCCTTAAAATTATTGAGTATAAATAAGCCATTCAGAGCATTTGTGTAATTATAATATTTTTCTTTACAGAAACAGTGCTGAACAAAACAAAAAAGCAAAAGTTGAAATTCCTACACAATTGGATGAATCCAGTGATAAAACCCTTTTTGCATTATTGCAATTGCCCACCAAGCCAGTTGAAAAACCACCTGTAAAAGTAGATACTGATAAACTTTCCACATTTTCAAACCTTTTACAAAAGTTCACAGCAGATCACACTGTAGAAGTAGTAAGTATACCTGATACAGCACAATTCAGATATTACACCTAATGTTATAAGTTAGAACAGTAATCCAAGCCCAAAATCAATTCAGAAGTTATGGAAACATTGAATACCATACATTTTAAATAATTTAGAAGTTCATCATTCACCTCCTCCTTCTCTTGAAGGTGGCTAAAAATTTTAATACTATTCCAACATTTTTTTAAAAAGAAAATTATCAAAATACACCTGATTCATAACCTCAGAAACTGTAAAAGGTTACTAGTTAAAATTCTCATGTTTACTTTAAAACTTGTACTTAGTCCAAATATGGAAAAAAATTAAAACTAAATATATTTAACCATTATGATCATAATATGTGCTGTACTGGCTATCTGATAGTAAAGGTATTTGAGGTATCCACTATATTTAGTAACATTTTAATAATGAGACCAAGTTCATATTTTAGTACTCTTACTAATCAAATTAGCCTTAACTTGAAATTAATCAATCTATATTCAAGAGAGTATCATGCTTATGAGAGAGATTTTTCACTTGTATATAAATTCAGTGGACAAGAAATAAAGAAATAGTTATATGTACTTACATTAACACATACACTCTTTGGAGTAGGCCTATGTCCAGCTTTGGACATCCTCCGGCTTATGATGATGATGAAAGTTTTTAAAGAAATGAACTGATTGAAACTCTAGTTTCCAAAAAGCCTTAAAAATTTACTTGTTCTATAACAGCCATTTCCTTATGTAACACCATTGACCTCTAAGTATATGGACTTGAAATACCTACGAAAACAGCTTGCCATCTGCTCCAAATCATGGCTGCCATTCTGACATTATAAGGATGTCTAGAAAAAGTAAATTATCAATATTGAAGGATGTTCTATTGGCAATTGACATTTAAGTTTAGGTAATTAGATAAGAATTATTATTTACCTACTGAATGAAATTGCTAAGTACTTACTTACTTAGTGGTACTCAATTAGCATTTATAAATAGGGAAATGTAATTAAAAGAAAGAATGAATTTTTGTTTACTATTCACTAACATATTTTTTTTACATTGTAGTATGCAAATGTGTTTTTGTTATTTCTATAAGTTAACTCTTTACACATATTACAAGATTCATTGTCATTACAAAAAAATGTGATCAGATTACATTCAAAACACTTTCTTTACTTTAAAGCGAGTACTTGAAAGAATTCCTATTATGATAGACTGTAATTGATATTTTTAATGGCAATGCTATCCATTCATATCTTGGCCATATATTTTTTTCTGCTAACGTCAAATAAAATGTTGACAATTATTGTTACTATAAAATTGAACAATAAATATTGCATTCTCGTCAAACATGACATCACTTCAAATCAAAGCCAACATGAGTATAGACAAAACAATAGACAAAAACAATTGTTAAAAAGAGTCTATTTCAACAGTATTTATACAACTAAATTTGCTATAGAACATTGTTGCACTTCTTTATATATTTTTATGTGTAAAACTCACTTAAAATCATGAGACACGTCATATAACATAATATGTATACTAGATAGTATATTAGTAAAACTAGTATAGTAGAGTAGTATGTAGTAGTATAGTAAAATACATGTATGGTGTATAAACTTATTGAACATTTTAAATTCACAGCCTGTTGAGAAAAAATATAAGCACCTCACTATAGACTGGGCATTAATAACGAAGCTAAGAATAATGTCACCAAAACCATTTCCATGGACTTCAAAACTTAAAGCAAGTGAAGAAGCCTCAGGAATAACAGGGTAAATATACAATTATATGTTGTAAAATTATCATGTATTGTAATAAATGTATCATAAAAAAACTAGGCCTGTGCATTGATGTCGGAAAAAGAAAATACTGGGATGCTTACTAAAATACTCGTACTTTTAACATGATTTTATTGTTATTGTGTCACTGAAAAACTGCAGCATTTTTTTAATATTTTTCATTCATTTAATTGAATACTTTATTGTATACACACAATATAATAAGAACATATTAATATCCTCTCTCCCTCTGTGGTCTAGCGGTCCGGGTATTGGACTTGACTGCATGAGGTCCCGGGTTGGAATCCCGGGTCGGCCAACAAAAAGAAAATTGGATTTTTCCAATTTTCTAATAAAAAAACATGTTTGTCAGGATTGGAAATGTGCCCGGTTGGCGACCGGCTTGCCACCTATCACATTGTGGGACTAAGTGTCTTCGGCTAGTAGTGGGTGCCTTGGTTGTACCTCTGCCTACCTCTTCGGGGATATGGGCGTGAAGATACTTTTTATTAATAATACACAAGTATTTTAAACAAATAATACAGTACATAAGACAAGCTTATCTTGCAGCTAATCTGAAATAGAGAGAAAGTTTCAAATACATAGAAATAGGTAGAGTTTGTAATACACGAATTTCTAATTTGAAGAAACCACTTAAAATCTCAACTCTTTTTTAAATCATATTTATTCCAGTAGTCACAATTATTTATTGAAATGACAGTTTTTGCAATTGTGATGCTTTGTCTAAGACCTCAGCCTTGGGTTGACCCTTTAATTGGTGGAACTCTTGTTGTCGGTTGAGAAGGATTCTTACTACTTTGTCTTTTTTTCCTGGGCGTTCTTACCACGCTTAGAGCTTTGTTTATTTATTCTCTAACCCAGCAGTCGGCAACCCTCGGCCGTGAACGTTTTGAAAATAAATTATAAATATCAAAATAAAAGCGTGAACTATCCGCGTTTAACTGTATAATATGTCGGCGTATAGTGTGCATTCAGCCTTAAGAACGCGCTTCTCTACGCCCATTTTCATTTTTTTCTATGAGATATGACCAATTATAAGTAGGTATATTTGGCTTCTAGAGTTAATATCACAAGTGTGGCCCACCTTTAGTTTATTTTGCCGCCTTGTGGCACTTGTCTGCTAAAAGGATGCCTGCCGCTGCTCTAACCTATACTGTAAAAAAGTCTCAATGTAACTTTTATTCTTCGCCAGGTTTGTAAGGTGCCTCGATACGTCATCATCGCCGACCCTAGACACGTCGCCCCGCGCGAGATTCCACCAAACTTGTCTGTACTGGCAACACCCTCACTTACCTTGGTTAACCTTATTTCCCCGGACGACGGGAAAAGTCACAGCAACTAGTTTTTTGGCAAATAATGAAGAGGTGAAAGAAGCTTTACACAGAGAATGGGCAGAAAGTTTTAGATCGTTATTTCAAGTAAGATATTTATAAATTATTTTAGTTATTAGTGTTGCGTTTTTAATTTCTTCTATAGCAACCAAGTGACCGGTTTGGGAAGTAGTCAGTATCTTCACATCTATGAAATAGTTAAATACCAAAGGTCATCGCGATCAAAGCCTATATTTAATACCGCCTATTTAGAAATGTGCAAATTTTCGTTTAATCTACGAGAAAACAGAGGACATTCTCATTTCGATATGTAGGTAGAGATCGTCCCAAACTTCTAGTCCACTCTTAAGTTGCAACGCGTAACGGTAGTCACTCATATATATCGTCGTGTTAAAAGTTAATATCTTGATCTTGCTCACTCTTAATGATATAATATTTGTCTCGAAAAGTATTTGTTTTAAGTTTTTATTTTTTAATTTGTGTTAAAAAGTTGCAAAATACTTGATTAAACCTATTACCTACCAACATGCTCTACCACAATGTGGTGTGCAAATGTTGTAATATTTAAACAATTTTATAATTACTTATATTTTACGTAACTTGATAATTTATTAACAACAATTTTATATTCTGTTTATTTTTTACCCTGTCTACATTTCGTAATAAGCTTTCGTTACATTTTATCCGATGTATATAAAATTTATTGCAGATTACGTTCAATATAAATTAAATTATATAAATATACCGATTTCATGAAATCTCTACAAAAAAGCAAACAAAAACAAAAAATAAACAATCTAAGAAAACTTAATAAATAACAAAATGTGGCATCTACTGTACTTTAATATGAAAACCAGCATATGTGGAATTCAACGATATGCTACAAGTACGCTAGCTCACAAACTTATAGATTCTTTGCCCCAGCTCCCTGCCTATGTCTCGCTGATACCTGTATTTTGGTACTGGCACTTGTCACATAAATTGCTTCATGTTCAAACCAGACTAGAAGTTTGACGCGATTTCTATGTAATTATATATTTATATATATGGTCCAATTTTATTTATTCTTTTGTTTAATTCAAAAGGGATTGGATGTGCTCTTAAATTTTTTGTCACTATCGTTGACTAACTTTCATATCACGCACATTTGTAATTTGTTTAAGGCTAGATCAATACATGTTAATTGTTCAGAGGCTTATTCATTTACAGCCTTCTAGAGCTTTCTTGCTAAGATTTTTTGTTAATCATGGAAAAATAATGATGGTTGACTGGCAACTGATCTTAAGTAGCCATACCTCATATCTCAGATAGGTTATTAACGTTAGCCTTTAGCTATCTCTGATTTCGATTAAGTTAAAACTGTAAAATATTACTTGGTGATCAGTTGTTGCGGGCAAGGCACTGTCCGTACTTTTACGTGTGTGCGAACACCTACACGATCCTGTTCCGCGCGGCCGGAGTGGGGGGCTCCACCGAACCCACCGCCTTCATCACGCCCACCACACGTGGCTTCCGGAACTCACTCCGGCAAGAAGGTAACTTGTCACATTTATGGCATAAGCGAACAAGCACACGGCTTTCATACACGTCGTATATATATTATAGGTGCATCAGTGTCCTGTAGCAGGGATGTTAAGCTTAATATGTCTACCGGCAACCCTACCCTCCGATTCGGAGCACGATATTCTCATTCTGGAGGCACAAATAGGTAAGGCGGCCTGTCAACTTACTGCACAATACTCCGGCACCATTTGTTTTTGGTAATGACCCGTTCATCCCAGGTTCGCCTCTTATGAGCTGCCAAGCCAAATACTCTCTGCACAGAGATCCAGGACCAACATGAGGTTACAATTTCATGACATGGAATAAGAGTTCTAACGCTAATGATTGTCTATGCTTTGAGGTTAATATTTTAATTTTGCGATTTTTGTATGGGACTAATGAAACGTTCGTTGATTTACACAGAGAAAATGTTTTTTTTAGAAAAAAGAGAGTACAATGTCATTAAGTATAATAGACAATACTTGGGCAGTTTATAGATAGTGGTAACAAACGTACAAAATAGATGTCGTCACTATGTACTAAAAGTGTGACTTCGTTATAAATTTATCAGGAGCTCAAGCTAAACTTGTTGACAGTATTTAGTATTCTGTATAAGAGCCTTCCTTCCTTTACGACCTGACTTGCCTGATCGTAAAATTTTGTAAAATGTAATACTTTGTAAAATGTTATCTTGACAAATACGTCACTTATTACACTTTGTTATATTAAAAAATATAGATGTGGAATATACAATGCCGCTCCGACCAGAAAACAAGAAATCACTTAACACTTCCGATGAAGATCGCGGGAAGAACTCTTCGTTTGACAGCTGCTACGACACCATGGACGATTTGAAGACGAACAAGAGTTGTTCCGAAGATGAGGACGACCCTGATGAGTTCCTTTCACAAATGGGCTTGGAAACCGAGGAAATTAGAAAAATTAACAACGCACAGGTATGTAGTCTCTCTTCATTTTTCTCTTTCTTTCTTAAAACTAGATTTATGAATCGTTCACAAACTGGTACTGGAAGCTCTTTACCTTATACGAAGTAGTCGCGTTTCCTACAATATATACAATTGCAATTTCATTATGTTCTTAGAATGAAACATTACAATTTTGCGCATAACGTGTAAAATAAGGAGATAAAATTATTTATAATATTTAATGAGAAAAACCTATTGAATTTGATAGAAACCTACGTACATATCAACTTATTCCATGTGCCGATATCGTGAATAGTGTGAACACCGCCTCGTTGTTAGAGAGCCTAGCCTAAACATCTAACTACACCGATCAACCGCGAGGCTCGGGTTCGATTACCGACGCGGGCATGTGTGTGTATGTGATGAACATTTAGATGTCTATATTTCCGGGTCTGGGTGTTTATTAAATTTATTCTGGTATCTATTTTAGTATTTCAATGTATTTAGAATCGTTGTCTAACACCCATAACACAAGCATATAATTTACTTACTTTGGAGTTTAGGGTTACATTAAATTTGTGTAACTTTTGCAGGGATATTTATTATTATTATTATCAGGGTTCTAGCTCTTTGTGGTCAACCTCATAATTATTGCCTGCGCTACTTGGTTTCATGCGTCATTTGATTACATACATTTCTCTGGAACACAAACTTTTGCCATCTACCTAGTAGGGTGTTGGTCAGAGATTGTTCTAAGTCAAAAAGGCAACCTTTGTACTTTCAGTATAGAGATATTTTCGGTAGTTTTTTTTTTTTTTGTATTTGTACACGAGATCACGAGATTTGAATTGTCAATTGAGTATAGAGTCAGATTCACGGTACTTGTGCCGCATAATAGCAACTTAAATCTCCGGAATATTTTTAGACGTCAAATACTATCTAATCATGCACCGAGGCATAAAGTTAAATGTCTTTTGTAGAACGTAAATTTAACAAAAAGAGGTGCAAATGTACTATCTTTTCTTGTCTTGCTTTATGGTAAGTTTTAGAGCAAATGTAGGTTTAATGGTACCACATCCTGATCGAAAGTATTAATACTTCGAGAATGTACTTCTGTTTGATACTGAAGTTGATAACGCTCCTCAACGTAGTAATTAGCCCCACGACAGCTGTCATACTTATATAGGACGTGTTATTGCGATATGTAATGACTCGGTTTAGTTGTTGAAATTGACTGCACGAGGTCCCGTTATCGAATCCCGGGTCGGGCGACAATTGGGTTTTTCCAATTTTGTAATAAAAAAAACGTTGCTCATAATTGGATATGTGCCCGGATGGCGATAGGTTTGCCACCTATCACGCGGTGGGACTTAGTGTCTTCGGCTAGTCGTGGGTGCCCTGGTTGTGCCTCTCCCTACCTCTTCTGGGATATGGGTGTGAAGATAGTTAACTCCTCGGTCAGGCGCGGTTGAGCATGGGCGCGCAGAGCCGCGTGGACCGCGCGGCGGAATCGGTGTGTGTGGTGCGGGGGGCCGACGCACAGGCGCTGTTCGATGCCGTTCGCGAGCGCCGTGCCGTCGCCGGCGCCGGGCCGCTCGCCGGCGTGCCGCCCACGCTGCTCGCGCCCGCCGCATTCCTTGGCGCCGCACTGCAGACGCTCACGGTACGGAAACACACCGCATCAGTTCATTGTACATATGGATAGTACATGCAAACGTTATTTGTATATTTCATAATCTTCAAAAATGGGATTGATGGTTTCACATTTCACGTTTTCATAACGTCAGCAATATTTTTGTCAGCCCTTTTTTTTATTTTTAATTAATAAAAGACGTAAATGGATAGAATGAGTTTTTAACTCCAAAAAAAATAATTAATCCTCATAAGTAACAATTCGTTCTGTTGATCAACGAGCAATAGATCGCCTACTTCTCTTTAAGTTATATAAACGTATTCATTGTTTAACATTGACAAATCTCTATATTCGAAATAGAACAGTTCATAAAGACAAATATTAGTAAAATAAATTTCAAATAAATATTTACTTTTCAACTTAATCTTCTCTTTCACTCTATCTCTTAGTTAAATGTTTCAAAAAATAATATATTATTAAATTTTACTGTTCTTATAAAACGAACTAGCACACGGCTCTCCTGATAGTGAGACTCAAATGTGACCTATGGATATTACAGATGCATCGTTGTACTATAGTAAAGATAGAAGAGTAGGTCAGCTAAGGCCATTCGGCGAGTGAATTGCCTATTTTGACAATGATGCGTAGGGTTGTTACTTTTATTTTAAACTGGCGGCCTACCCGGCTTTGCACGAATATAAAATATAAGTCTGTTGCGTATACAAAGGGGCATAGGCACAGAGAACGCGACTTTTGATTTGTGTATTATGACAGCACTAGATTTTTAATAACGTATAATGAGATGTACCAATTTATATAAATAAAAATGGTATGGGTTGTAAATAAAATAAATTTTAAATATTAAAGACAAATTTTATTTAATAATCTATATAATACTAGCGGCCCGTACGTGCTTCGCTACGTATATGACCGCATAAACGATTTAACACAACAAAACAAAAAAAGAAAAAAAACGACTGAAAAAAGTTTCAATATGACAGAAAAATATACAGTGAGTGCGATCAAACACGTGGCGCAACCCGTGCTGAGTCCACGTTCGGCCCCGGCCGTTTATTTGATAGTATGCGTGAAAAGTGCGTGATTACACAGCGCCCGCTACTCACGCGTACACTTAAACCGTCAACGACAGATTTGTATGAAGCTGACCTACTATTCTATCTATACTATGGTGGTACTGAAGCCAGGATGTTAAACCTATTATGCAACTCTACCGACTTCCCTAACCTTAACATAACATTGTCATTATCAAATAAGTAAAACGGTGATACCTTTCCCAGGAAAGCTATTGCACAGCACCCTATCTCTTGTCATCTTGTTGACCCATGTAACCTGTTTTCAACGCCTAGGAACTACTGGCGTCAGAATCAAATGATCGATAATCTATGCTACACAGAAGGCCAATACCAATACGGAGAAATTCGATGGAGAATCCTACGAAGACTCATTTGAATTGAAAGAACAAAATTCGCCACATAGACAAAGCCGACAAGCCTATTTCCACAAACAGACTTCAAATGCCGACTTGGATTGGGCAACTAAACATCGACATATTTTTGTCTAAAAGCTACATGTACTAAAAATACTTTAACGTAAGGAGTTTGTCTTTTTTTTGTTTGCCTTGTAATGCTATACGTATTAATTTTTTAGGTCCGAGAAAACACAATAGTATCTGACAGCAAGAAATACTATTCGATAGAGCTAAGAGGTCCTATTTTACCGACGACTGTCCATTCCCTCTTCGACGTTCTGAAGTCGAGCACCTCGACCCAGTTCAGCGTCACGTTCGCCCACCACCAGCCGACGCTCGCCTTCTCCTGGGCGGCGCGGAAGATTGCTGAAGGTACACATCTGCTTTCTCAAGACGAGCTGTGTCTTTTAAATTTCCACATTTAAACGTTTGAAACTTGCGTACAAAAAAAGTTAGAAGTCTGTTTAACTAAACACTGTCTACAATTGACTTTTAACCAATAACATGCTACACGGGGATGACGTGGCATCATGTTTTAAGAATACAATGTTCGACAGTGTTTAGTAAAACGCGTGTGCAATGAGTGTTTAAATTTATTTATAAAAAAAAATACAATAAAAATGGAAATATATTTTGTGTCATTTTTCCAATTAAATAAAAAGGAACTGAGTTTTAGTCGCTAGAGAATACTTTATTGACGTATTCCAAACTGTTGATTAAATGTCTTCTGACATTATTCTGCAATAATCTGACAGCACTTATTATAAAGATACTTAAGGTTAGTTATTTAAGAAAATTATATTTTAAGACGCGAACCAGAACAGGTATCTTTAATTCTCTTTTTACGTATTTTCCAGATGATTCTCTAAAAGAAAATGAGCCAAATCATTTCGCAAAGGCGTTCAATAAGGAGAACCTGTCCGACTGCGGCGTCAGTGAAGAATTGTTACAGTTGTTTTGTTCGTCGGACGCGAGTCTAATACAGCCTTTAGATAGTGTAAAATACAATTCTGAGGATGACACGTATACATGGTGATGTTTTTGAGGTTATTTCTCAAACTAGTGCAACGTTTTTGTGTGAATTTTGAATGAGAATTAGAAAATAAATGTTTTACAACAATATCAACATTTTATTAAAAACCTAAATACAGGACACAGTTGGCCATAGAAGAGATCTGATATAGTCATATGAGTTTAGCACATAACACTCAGTTTTTTACAAATAAATGATATCTTTCGATAGTTTTTAACGACCGGTATTAATTACTTATATACAGAGCCCTTACCATGAGTTTACGGCTTGTCAACGGTACCTGTACTCGCTGTGTATATTATTAATATGAAAATTTTGTACTCTAAATTTAATACTAAACTCACTCACTAAACTCACTTTTGCTCGAGGCCTAACATCCCGGCCTCAGGTTGGCAACGCACCATTACCACCTTTGGTGTCACTAGACGGCGGAAATTTCTTACCATCAGGAAATCCGTCTGTTTATTTGCCTTCCTATAACATAAAAAAAACTTCTATATTTTGTACTTATTTCTCTTAGTTACCAATAGAGGCAAAATTACCACAGACTTCGACACGTAAGTTATAGAACGTAATCTATACTAACTGATGGTAAAAGTTCTGATCAAGATAGGCCTTTTAGAGTTTTGTTGCTAAGATATTTCTGTTAATAATTGAACACTTACAACGTTACCTGGCTAATCCTGAACCTTTTAAACACCATGGTCTGAAAAATTAAACATGAAACATCTAGCTCGTACCGCCACCGTCTTAAAAAATAGACTGTCAAATAGACTAATTTTTGACTGTTGTTTTTTGAACTAAGTGTCTGTATTTACAAAATTATAAAAATTAAAAGTAATAGACTGCATGTAACGTCAGAGATAGGAAACTGACAATTCTAGAGATGAGACAATGTTTATTGTACAGTAAGACAGATATCAACAAACTCATATCGATTTTAGATATTTTTTGTGAGCACTAATTGGTTTAATTTTTTTGGAGTTTACTCTTTCTTTCTTTCTTTCTTTAAGTTTTGGCCTTCACGTTAGTATTTAGCCATTAGTCAAGTAGAAAGTTGCATCAAATTTTATGTCAATTTCAATTAATTTTAAGTAGTCATCAGTCGTAAGTCGTCAGTAAGTCATGTCAAGCTCTTGGGTAAAACGGTGGCCTTTTTACACAAGCTCATGT
>NJDC01000214.1:97532-119659 GCA_002245475.1 Calephelis virginiensis | reverse complement strand
GATATTTCTGTTAATAATTGAAAAACTACAACGTTACCTGGAATCTGGTTATTAACCTTTTAATCGCCATGGTCTGAAAAATTAAACATGTAACATCTAGCTCGTACCGCCGCCGTCTTAAAAAATAGACTGTGAAATAGACTAATTTTTGACTGTTGTTTTTGAACTAAGTGTCTGTATTTTCAAAATTATAAAAATTAAAAGTAATAGACTGCATGTAACGTCAGAGATAGGGAATTGACAATTCTAGAGATGGGACAATGTTTATTGTACAGTAAGACATATCAACAAACTCATATCGATTTTAGATATTTTTTGTGAGCACTAATTGGTTTAATTTTTTTGGAGTTTACTCCTTAAGAAACTATTTGAGTTATAAGGCCCGGTACGGAAATTTTATGAGGAGTAAAATCAAGTGTAACACGAAAAGTTGAGGCGTTACGTAGAAAGAGACTAACATATTATGTAAGTCGTACCGCTTCAGTCCTTTAGTATTTTTTTCTCCTTCAGGACTGACGATCTCGCCCGAACTAAAGTCGAGTCGCCCCGAGCGGGTCGTCATTCGGCTCCGCCCAAAGAGTAAAGTAACTGTCCATAAAGGAATCCGCCACAGTCGAGTTACGTATGACATTGACATTAGTCGAATAATTTAAAACGCAGTCGACTTGTTTTTGTAACATACTTTATATAATACGCTTTATTGAAGTAATATAAATAATCCGAAAAATTACAGATATATGTTTGTTTCTCTTATCATTTTAGCAGATACGTTCATTTACCCTTTTTTTCGATATATATCATAATTATCGTTCGTAAGGAGTAAACTCCAATCGTGCGTCGTAGCTGACACACACACTTTTTTTATATGTACGGTGGTAGAGGCACGTTTAGTAAAAAATGCTACAGCGGTTAAAATGATAATATTGGCAGTAAACAATAAAGTATTGATTTGACACAGATAACAAATTTTAGACCCACTTGTGGGTTGGGTCATATTGCGAAACATGTACAAGTTTTCCTGCAGGAGTTATTTGCAAAATGGAATGCCTCATATTCAAGTGCCTCATAGTGTTAAGAAATCCTGGGTAAATGGAAAAATCACAAATCTCTTTTTACAGAAAACGTCTGGTAAATAGTGTAATTTTTGAAATAAAATAAAAATCACTTAATTATAAGATTTAATTCAATTTTCATTTTTGGTAAATTAAAAATAAAGATTTCATAAGTCCACAATCACTTATGCATTAAAACAAGATTCATACAGATCAGGGTGAAATAAATAATATCAGGGGAGTTCTATTTCAATATGACATTAACATTATGTATCCTAACATAACTGCACTAATCACTAATTATCACTTCGAACCCAAGGTGGAGCAGAATCTTGGAAAGGTTATATTGATCTATACGCGGCCGCGGGCGCGCGCGTTAACCATTTGAATACTTGTCAGTTATACTCGCTGAGCCCTCCACGTTTATGATTTCTGTAAATAAATCAAATGGGAAATTATAAAAAAGTTGTACATAAACACACACATATTATCTTCACGCCAAGTTCCTCACAGGTTAACAGAATATCCAGTGCAGTTGTCACAATGGTTGCAGACTTGCCTAAGCTAGGCCTCACATTAATTACCACCACCCTCGGATAAACCGAAGATTTGATAGTGAAATGTCAACCTGGGTATTCATTTTCATTGCATTCCATGGGATTTTAAATAGATTCGTTTTTTGGCAAAACAAAAAATTTGATGTATTTTTATAATTAGTTAATTAGTGAAAATTTGTTATAAATATAATTTTGCCAAATATATTTCCTTAGCATAATAATATTATTACTTGTTAATATAAATGCTAATGGTTAGTTCTATGGGCTTTCGAAGAATTTTTAAAACGAGAAAATTATTTTATTGAGGCTACTTATATTAAGGTTGTTCCGTAATGTCTGTGAAGATTCCGAGTGAAATCTAAGATGTTATAGTCGGTGATTCTGCTGATTCCTACGGCAATCTGTCCGTGGCAAACACGGGCCCTCCTCCTACGATGGGGAGGCAGATACAAGGTAGGATCTAGGTGGGAAGACTCACGTTAGGCTGCGGCGTGGCGGGCTGTCCGGGCACGGAGTACTGCGGCCGGAAGTTGGTGAAGTTGGCGGCCGCCGCCGAGGGGGAGAAGCCCGCCAGTGTACCGCCCGACTGGAACCCGCCCGGGAACTGGGCCATTTGGGCTGCAGCAACACACACATTATTTGTTAACATTTCATTATTTGAACACAGATCATATTTTTAGGTAGGTTGGAAGAAATCTCTTTTGTGCGTTTTAATGAACATACCTTTCGTGCATTTTTATTTATCAATTTGTATTAGTGTAAAAAAAAATACATTTTCGGACCAGTACAGCATCACGTACACATAATTTACCATCTGCGCCAAGAATTCTTTGCACTTACTAATAACTATGGTGAGTCCGTGGCTTTATAACAATCGTGATATAAACCACCCCGTAACCATACGTGCTCAATAGCGCGTAAGTTTCCCGGCTACCCCACCCCAGGTACCGTACCGTTAGGCGCAGGGTTGCCGGCGGTGGCGGCGAGACGCGAGAGGATGGACCGCTCCGACATCTGCAGCCGCTGGGCCACGGGCGGGATGCGCGCCAGCGTGGCCGGCAGCCGCGACACGTCCGACTTCATGTCCGACAGCAGCTCCTCCAACTGGTTCAGCACCTGCACACACACACGCACACAAGTTACTCGACTCTTCTATATCACAACATTATTTCAGAGGCATTTTAAATTCATTTTTAGCCGATCTCCGAAAAAATATTTCAAAACTCACACTTGGTCAACCTAAACGTCATGGGACAAGACAAATCTACTATGATTAACCAGGATTATTTATAATCACCTACGATATAAACATTGAAAAATGACACTCTAAGTCTGGGTAAAAAAATATGTTTACATCAAGGGAAAGAGTGGTCAAAACGTCCCGAAATTTGACAAATGTAAATGACATCAATGAATGCGTTTTTCAATATAATATAAACTCGAACATTTTCGTGCAAAATTTTCCATATCAAAAATAACTATGATTATTTGCAATATTTAGGAAATACAATGAGAATTACGTCCAATTCTACTAAATCTGCAATAACACGGAGACTTGCAACAATGAATATTGGAATAGAGTCGCTAACACAAACTATGGCGATTAAATACCACAATATCAAATTTTGACGATAGGAGATGGCAAAAAGCAAATGGAAATTTCCTAGCTATAAGAAAGTTGTATCTACATGTAAACAACAATACTGTGATACCATTGAATTACCTATTCGATGTTGACAATTCAAAACTCTTAAACAAAAGTATCTTCACGCCCATATCCCCGAAGAGGTAGGCAGAGGTACAACCAAGGCACCCACGACTAGCCGAAGACACTAAGTCCCACAATATGATAGGTGGCAAGCCTATCGCCAACCGCCAACTCTTAAACAAAATAACTAATAATTACTTACTAACTAGGTAAGGTAACTACACATTTGTAACCACAAGCAGAATTAGAACTGAAGTTATGACGACATGAAAATGTAAGGCGAATCTTTGCAGGATTCTACCACCAACAAGGACCGACTGCACTAGAGGGATAATCCAATAATCTAAGCAATGAGATCATTGTTATCAGTAACGATGGAGTCGTTACAGTCCAACGGCTTTGCAGTAAGCGCACCTTGTGGAGCACAGCGTTGGCAGGCTTGTTCCCGGCGAGCGACTCCTTGCTGAGGTGCTGGTGGGATTCGGCGAGGCACTCGACCTCGGCGAAGCGCGCGTTGAGCGACATGGCGGGGTGGTTGGGGTCCTGCGTCAGGTTGAGGTACGCCGCACGCCGCAGCTGCTCCTCGATCACCAGCGCCTGCTCCAGCAGCTGCGCAACACACGTATACAGGTGAGAGGTTATACAGCTATATTCATTTATTTTGAATCATATTTTTTATACTTAACTATTTACTACATAAAAATGCCTATGTACTGTCACAATTTTTAATATAGTTTTAGCTGAACATAAAGCTACTACACCCCTACACCATAATTTACTCTAATCGGTCTAGTAGAAGCTGGAGTTACATATATAACAAATCCCTGAGTTTAAAAGACATGTAATACTTAATTGAAGTGCAAGTAATTCTGCAGGTAATAAAATAGTAAATCAATAAAAAACATTCATCTTCTAGACGAACCGGCGCACTTCGTTCACTTGGCAGTGGATACACTCTGCCTACCATGCAGGGGGACTTAAGCGTATAGCGTTAAGATATGTATATAAGTCATCCTACAAAGACCTGTACATTCAAATATTTCTCTACATTGTTGATTTTAAGTAATTTCGTATTATACACTGATTGTTGATATGTCTGTAATTTCTAAACTATACAACTTATAAATTCGAAAAGATATAAAACACATAGTACAAAACGAAAAAGTATGAACAAAATCTGACTACGCATTGCTTACGTTACATTTATGTTCTGCTTCCCATTTTCAGACGCCTGCACCTAATTTTTTTAAATAAATATCCCTGAACATGTTACACAAATTTAATCTAACCCAAAAGTAAGCATATTATATGCTTGTGTTATGAGTGTGTAAGTCAACTACTAGAACATATAGAAATATTAAAACAACAACCTGAATAAATTTAATAAATGCAGACATTTCAATGTTCCTCACACAAATGCCTGCTCCTGTTGGGAATCGAACCCGAGTCTCGAGGTTGATCTCTGTAGTTAGGTTTGTACGCTAACCACTTAACCAACGAGGCAGTCAAATCTAAAATTCTGTACATTGAGTACAGAATTCACTCTTCTACAAATTGATTACTAGTAGAATCATAGATAACATGACTAACCTTGAATCGACGCGCCAAGAATTTATTTTTAATCTCCAGGAAGTTTCCTTTGCCAACGTCCATTTTGAATGGCTCGTTGATGATGGCAAATCGCAAGTCATTCTGAATGTCTTGCCAGCGGCCGTAGCCGTGGGTCACGATGCCGGCCAACAACCAGTAGTCGTGTCGCCTATGCCATATCTCATATTCCCTTCCAGGAGCAGCTGCTCTTTCCTCATTTAGCCATAAAGTATGTAATTCTGTAAAACCACCATCCGCAATATTAAACATAAACTTGCGACGCTCAACCTTAAGGTCTTCCTCTTCTTTAACTAAAACTACATCATCGTCGTCTTCATCTTTCTTCTCGTCTTTAGGTTTATCTGATCCCTCCTCAGAGGGCTCTGTTTTCTCACTCTTTACATCATCTTTCTTGTCGGCATCTTCCTTAATATCTTCCTTGACTTTGTCTTCCTTGTCTTCTTTCTTTTCTTTCTCTTCAGATTTTTCATCGTCTTTAGCTGGCTCCTCATCGACTGACATTCGCCTCTCTTCTTTTTCTTCTTTAATTTCCTTCTCGGGTTCCTTTTCTTCCGTCTTTTCTTTATCTTCTGTAACGTCACTTGTATCCATAGCCTCATCTTTGTCTTTGTTCTCTTTAACTTCGGGTTTCTCATCCTTGGTTTCTTCTTTTTCGTCCTTTTCCGAGCCTCCCGGCGTGGGCGCCTGTCCGGCGGGCTGCACGGCGGGCGTGGGCGCGGGCGAGGGCGCGGCCGAGGTGATGGGCGTCGCCGTGGAAGGAGCCGGAGATGGGGCGGCACTCTCTCCACCGGCTATTTTGACCGGCTCTACTGGCTTTCTTATCAGTTCCGGCATGCTATAATACCCATTAATATGTTCAAATTCTTGTACCTTCTTCCTAATCAGACTCATGACTCCGATCCGAGTTAATACATGTTGTCGCGACAACCCTTCTCTAGGAACACCGTCCGCAAACGTTTCAGCATTATCTGCTCCCGGTTCGCATAAGTGTCGCATGAATAAAGAAACGTATGCTTTGAAATTCCGTTCTGATTTTCCTCTGAGATCTCTCACTAGCCACTGAGAGTTAAAAGCATCCTGAGGTGGCATACCATATCGCATGATAGCATTGAGGAATGACTTTCTTTGACGTGCATTAAAACCGAGCACTTCCATATTTCCTCCAACCCTGGCAAGTAGTGGCGGTAACGGTCTGTCCCTTTCCTCGCGTCTCTCAAGCCTCCTCTTACTTCGGCGGCTGAGCAAATCGCCGTTGTCGTTCTTTTCATCGAAGTCGTCATCTTCCTTATCATCTTCACTTCCTTGAGAGAAGTCTGAATTATAATCAGATCCATTTTCTTGCCAGGTTGAATCTTCCCTATTTTCAGTTTGTGCTACACTACCATCATTATAATTAACTTGTTTTCGTACTCGTTTACCCTTACCAAGGGTTCTCGCTTGATCTTCTTGATGTTGTTCATAATGATGCCTTAGAAGTTTTATCCAATAAGCTGGATCAGTATTTTCTGCTTCTTGTTTGATAATCTCAGTGTCAACTTCCTCTTCGTTGTCACCTTCTTTAGTGGAATAACTGGCGACTTTAAATGAACTAAGATATTCATTAGCCCAAGATTCTTTTTGTTCTATACCCTCTTTGGAGCGATCAAGTAACTCTGCAACAGCTTTATCATCATAGTGAATAGCTTCCTCTTTCCCTTCCTCTTCTTTGAATAATTCCTCTGTACCAAACCTGAGAATATCATCCAACTCTTGTTTGGTGAAGTTGGCACCTTTACCTCCCATTCCTGGACGTACAACCAAGTGAGTCAACATCATCTTTCTTTTAGCCACTTGAGTGACTCTCTCTTCAACACTATTACGAGTGACAAAGCGATAAATCATCACCTTATTAGCTTGACCAATACGATGGGCTCTTGAGAACGCTTGGATGTCATTATGAGGATTCCAATCAGAATCGTAGATAATTACAGTATCAGCAGTAGCCAAATTGATACCTAAACCTCCAGCTCTGGTAGAGAGAAGGAACACAAACTGCTGTGCACCCGGTGCATTAAACCTATCAATAGCTTCCTGACGAATTGTCCCTGTAATACCTCCATCTATTCTCTCATACTTGTAACCTTCTCCTTCTAAGAAATCCTCCAGAATATCCAACATCTTTGTCATCTGTGAAAAGATGAGAACTCGATGTCCCTGTTCTTTTAACTGTCTTAACATCTTAGACATCAATACCAGTTTACCAGAAGCTTTAACTAAGGCTTGAGTATCGTAATTGCCGTGGGGGCCTAGAGGCGCCTCTTCTGCGGCGACAGGGAAAAGGTATGGATGGTTACAACATTTCTTTAAGTCCATCATCACATTGAGTAATGAAACAGTTTGCCCACCACTCTTAGGGTTGAGAGCTTCATAATTTCTTGTTAAAATATATTTATAATATTTCTTCTGCATGGGCGACAGCTCTACACGCACGATGAATTCTGATTTCGTTGGCATGTTCTTTAATACATCAGCCTTGAGACGACGCAACATGTGAGGTCCCAACATTTCATGAAGCCTTTTTACTTGCTCTTCCTTCGATACATCAGCAAATTCATTTTGGAAAGCAGCAAGATCATTAAATTTGTTTTTGTTTAAGAAATTCAAGAGATGGAACAACTCCTCTAAATTATTTTGTAACGGTGTTCCTGTTAAAAGTAGTTTGTAATTAATATGATATCCAGCTAACAATCTGAAGAATTTCGACTGGTTACTTTTTAATCTGTGCGCTTCATCTACAACCAGGACTGCCCATTCAATGGAACCTAGACACGTGGAATCGATCGAAATAAGTTCATACGATGTTAAAAGAACATTGAATTTGACTTGTGACTTTATTTTTGATGGTCTTCCACCACGGTTTGCCCCATCGTCAAATGTTAGTTCATTTTCACGAATAACAGCTCTGGAATCTTTATCACCCACATAGGTGATGCAATACAAATCAGGAGCCCAAAGCTCAAATTCTCTTTCCCAATTAATAATAGTCGAAAGTGGGACAGACACAAGGAATGGTCCCTTGCAATGTCCCTCTTTGAACAGAGAATAAAGGAATGTCACTGTTTGGATAGTCTTTCCTAGACCCATCTCATCAGCAAGAATTGTATCTATGCCTTGTCCCCATGAATATCTCAACCAGTTGAGACCCTCGAGTTGGTAAGGATGTAGTTGCATTCCAGTTTCGTATACGAATTGGGGTTGATCTTCATACTTCTTGTTAAGATTTGTGGTGGGCCGCTCAGGTGGTGGGTTATACTTTCTGCTTTTAACTTGTAAACCACTACTGCTTTCATCATCGTCAATAACGTCTTTGTTCTTGCTCTTTCGACCAGGTTTCTTTCCTTTGCTCTTTGTTTTACCTTCGGAGGTTATAAATGCTCGCATATCCTGTGAACAAAAAAAATACATTAAATTAATGCTAAATATAAATTAGATACAGGTATAAAAATATAGATCGTCGTGTGTTAATGGCAAAGGTTTTTTATAGTTTCATCTTCTTTTTACTACTTTTCATAATCTTAGTTTTATATAGTTTGTACTATTTCGTAAAAGGTTAACGTATGTTGACTAACTAAAGAAGTATTCCAATACTTTTTTTTAACAAGATATGACTCAAAATACTTTCGAATGTTAACCAAAAAGGTACTGTACTAGTAAACATTTTTCTTGCCACAATTATGATTAGGTTTCTTACAATAATAATCTTGTTAAAACTTAATAGGCTTGCAATCTTATTATTTTATTATCAAACTACATCCCTATTATTTGCTAATTGCTGTTATTCACAGTATTAAGCGTATACCATTTTTCGCTCTCACACAGTAACTACTTGAAATTGGAATAAAATATAACCTACATTTGACGCCCCGTTTTCAATCACCTTGCCAAATTTTACCCAAATCGATTTAGCAATTTTACTTCAAAAGAGTTACATCTAAACATTAACAGACTTTCAAGTTTATAATATTGTTTATATGAATAGACACAATACTTGATACTTCCAAAAATATGTGTATAAAAAACAGACATTTACCTGGTAATATTCGATGGCAGACTTTAGTCCAGCTATATCCTCAAGTTCTGACTCCCAAGTCGCCTGGTCATAGGATAAGTCACGCCATTTGACCAAGTAATACGTTGTACCATCGCGAGACGTTCGGTGGTTGATTACCCTATGGACTATAAGCCATTCTGGTTTAACGCCGAATCTACAAAATAAAACACAGTTTTGTGAGTCCAAATAAATACAAGAAATAAAATACAAGTTCCAAAGGAGCCATACATTACTTATTATCTGGTTACCCTGGCGACCTTTGGTTTCTTTCTATAGTTCCATATGTGGCTACTGTTTCTTTGCTTTCCAATTTCATAAAAAGTATGGGTATGTATAAAAGTACAGGTATGTATAAAAGTATGTGTAGTATGGAGGCACGTCTCTGGAGTCTCTTCAAATAGGCCAACTGCTTACTTGCTCGGAAGCTCATAAGAGGCGAACATGTCACTATGACCGTGACATTTAGTATTTCACATTCACATCACATTATTTGCAAAATGTGGGTACATAAAAGGTGTTACAGTTTAAATATTTTGCCAAACACATTTGTCAACAGGTGACATACAAATTTTAAATAGTTTTCGTGGCATTACGCCCGGATTGACATCACTGCCTTACCTATTTTAAGTGAAGCAACTATATGCAGTCATAATGTAACCAAGTCAGCGTCAACCAATGCACCATTATCTATGCTGTCTGAAGGTGGCGAGTATTTCTTACTCTTGGAAACCCCGCCTGTACCCATAGGTACCAGGTACCAGTAGATAAGAGTACGTAAAACATTGTTTACTTCTTACAAACCCTGAGTTTATTTTCCGTGTAAGATCTATTGATACAAAATAAGATGGGATAAATCAGTTAACTAGTTGTTAAGTTGTGGCTTCTACAATATCAATTATTTTTTCCAACAAACCTGTAATACTTTTCTTCTAGAATTTTCTCATCCGAATCGTGATCTTGCTGCCCCTTGCTCTTGTTTCTTTGTTTGCGATATTCGCGTTCCTCAATTGGCTCCTCCAATTTGGGTGGCTCTTCCGGATCTGATTTACGCATATAGTAGCGATACATAAGGGGGTGAAATACGTCAAGCTAGAAAAAATATTTTGTTTACAATTAGTAAATGTTGGAATAATAAGCACAAGATAAGAAACTATCTAAGAAATATTTAAAATAAAAAATTTGTCACTGTAAAAAGTTTTATTCACAGGCATACCAAACCTGTCACTTTAATGTGACAAAACTAACCCTTTTCCTTCAAAATAATAATTTTAAAAGTTTAATAAAAATATATGTGAAAATAATTTACATACCTGTAACTCGGAAATCCAGCTGCAATGCCAATAGGAACGCTCGTGCCACTTGACGAAGAACTCGCGGGATCTTGGCGCTTTTGTCTTAGCCGAGTTCTCTTTCCATCGCCATGTTAAAATTTTAGCAACTTTACCATCCAATGGAGGACACTGAAAAACAAATGTTGCTCGATCAACAGAGTTATTGTTACAAAATGTTTTTTTACCAACAATATAATAATTATAATAAAAAAAAGTCGATAAACGGCTAGCTTCTTCGATTCGTCTTCTAAAACCTATGACTAGGAAAAAATATTAAACAGTCAATTTCAAGCTGGAGAAAGTTCTCCATCATTTTTATACGCTATATCGCGATGTTATATAGCAATAACAAAAAAAATCAGTTAGGACTCTGTAGTTTTAGATTTTTAGAGGTTTAATTTTAGAGTATCCAAAACAAGCGAAACTGGGTTCCCACGTTCAAACGTAAGTGACGACCAGGATTAGGATGATGATCATGATGACAACGAGTATACAAACTACCGTTTCGATAATATATACTTACACTACACCTAGGACACTTCCAGTCACCGTCGGGAACCTCCTCAAGTGGTGGGTTGAGACAGAAGCGGTGGTAGGCAGATGGGCACGAGTCACAGCACAGCAGCTCACCACCGTCCTTGCAAATTCTGTAACAATTTTCCAAATTGGTTGATATCCCGTGCATAAAAATATTTGCATTATCTGGCATTTTTCGATCAGCCCTACAATGAAAATCACAAATTTAAATAAGTAAAGGCACGTTCCAGTTGGCGCATATTTCCCCCTTTGATTTTCCTTTTACTTTTCAGATGAGTTCGGGATCATATTAACCAGCAATATATTTTTTATATTGCGTCTTGCGTACATTCAGCGACTATCCTACACTTTAAATCGGTATACGACAAAGGTAAACATTATTGTGATGGTGGCAGAAAAAGATGAATAAAACCCATACTAACCAATCCGAACGAATATCTACTATCTACCGATTAAATTGCTACATTATTCTACTGGACGAAGATTAGATCGTCACATCCCTGTCATAAAATCTAATCTTTCGTCCTAATTTCAGTTTTCATTCGAGGTTAAACAAGGATGTAATCTGAAGTTCTGTACATAAGTAACCATTGATGGTAGTAGGGGACGTTCGCCTCTTTATAATCATCAAGGATTAGTACCATTGTAGGAGGCACTGTTAGGAGGTTACGTTGTAAGAAAGCATGTGCGGCTCACCGACAGAATTCCTGATGCTCGTCGTCGTCATCCTGATCTTGGTTCCCCTCGGCCTCACAGTGCGGACAGGACCACCGCCCCTCCGGAGTCTCTTCCAGCTCGGGCTCCAGGCACACCAAGTGGTAAGCGCGCGGACACGTGTCACACAGGATGATCTCGCCGCCTTGCTGGCAAACCTACAGCAACCATTTATATTTTTATATGATGAGTTTACGAACAAGCAGGCGGCTCTCCTGAAAGTTACTAAATTGGGATTCTTTCTTGCTTTGAGCAAAAAAAGAAAAACAATATAGAAACTTGTAGCTATCCACACCTCACAATAATCCTGATGTTCCTGCTCGCCTTCAGCACCATCTGGAAACTTGTTTGTTGTCTTCAATTTCTTCTTTTTCTTAGTCTTATTACCTATCTTGGTCTTTGCTTTTTTCTTGGGCTGTTGCTGCAAATGAAAAATTTATTATTTAAATTCATCCTACCACTGGCGTTTTCAGCCTCTTTCTTATATACACACAATATTTTTTTCTTATATGTAATCTATAAATAAGGTCTATGAATCATTGTTGGTGCCTAAGTTTTGCGAAAAGAAATCTCTTACAGAGTTCAGGGCGCAAATATATAAAAAAATCCTCTATAAAGAATATACCAAAATAAAATGTAAATATATACATACATATTTTCACGCCAAGTCCCTTACGGAGTAGGCAGAGAGTTTTGAGTGCCAGACCTCACGATCCTGACAAACTTGTCTGGCTTCCTTCACATTCATTACCTTTTTCATACAAACGAGCCGGTTTTGGAGACTGTTGACACCACCCACAGATAATATCTGAGTGATCTGATCGTTGAATGTCAGCCTTGGTCTCCCCGGGTACCTACATCCATCAACATTCGCATTGTATATCTGCTTTGTCAATCTTTCATCTGTCATTCTTTCGACATGACCGAACCAGCGGTGCATGCCCTTTCGCATTTTGACACCACCACTTTCATTCAATCCCACTCTTTCTCGGATCTCACTGTTACATAACAGATTTTCCTACTTTCATGTTCTTTCTGACATACCCAACTCTCGCTTCCATACAATAACGTTGGGATAAGCACAGAATTATGAAAAGCGAGTCTAACTTTTTTACTCAAAACCTCGCTTTGGAATAGTTTACCCAGCACTCTATTCACACTATTCCCTGCACTCACTCTTCTCTACATCCGCAGTGTACCTTCCATCCCTGCTAAAAGCACAACCAAGATGTACAATTTCATTCACTTGCTCCAGCACTACATCATCAATCAAAACTTACATCCGTTTTGGCTACGTCTCTTTCAATCACCACTACTTTGGTTTTCATCGCATTCAAATGTAAGCCCCTTTTTTTACAATCTCCTTCCCCATAACTGTGACCAATGTTTGCAGCTCAGATGGTGTAGAGCCTAAAAGTACAGCATCATCTGCATAATGCAGGCAGTTCACCACTTGGTCACCCATACGCATTCCCACATTCAATGATCTTAACCTTTGAAGACATTTGTCCAAACATAAGATAAACAAGCGTGCTGACAACACACAACCCTGCTTGACGCCAATATTAACATCAAACCAAGGCGATATGTTGCCATCCATAAATAAATACATCTTAATAATAACAAACACTTATTACAAACTTTGACAAGAATTCGTTTTTTTTATTGAAGAATACTCACTGGAGCATTAGGATCGTCCTCTTTTGGCTGCCCACCTTCCTCGGTGGTGCTGGTGGCTTGCTTAGGCTCCTCTGATTCGGCTAACATCTGTTCGAATTCTGCATCTGAATCAGAGTTGGCTCCAGCACTGCCTTCTGGATCCTCTTCCTGTACAAACAATCAATATAGTTCTTTTACCAAATATCGCGTGATCATTGGCAAAACGCTGCTTACGACGTATGTAGGGAGTCGGACTTGGAGTGCTAATTACACTTATAACTTCAAGTGAAACATATACTTTACCGCTCCTTACTCAAACAAAATAAAATAGAAGCTGCCTTATTAATAAACATAAACTAAACTATTCCAAGGTTTGAGTTGACATTATAATCTGTATTGTAATAAAGACTAATATATCAACTTAAACTGTAGAGTACTTTAGTCTATGGCAATAAGTTAAGCCATATAGGCTCATCTTCAACACAGGCCTTATAAATAGTAGCGCATAATATACAGGCTATTTCCCAGCCTAATGTTTCTGTAGTTACATTATAATAAAGTTTATAGGGATTGACTATTTTGTACCGTTGACTATTTTGTAACGAGTGTTAAGGGTCCATGTATGCTAAAATACGTTAGCAATATGATGTTTTTTTCATACAAAGCAATCATGGATCTTGGTGACAAAAATACACAAGATTAACATTAATATGCTTTATAAGACTAGTGTTTCCAAAACA
This sequence comes from Calephelis virginiensis, assembly GCA_002245475.1. NCBI lineage: Eukaryota > Metazoa > Arthropoda > Insecta > Lepidoptera > Riodinidae > Calephelis > Calephelis virginiensis. The sequence continues at coordinate 105,660 of NJDC01000214.1, read as the reverse complement.
CGATTCATTTCACTTTGCTCAATAGAAAAAAATCAAAAAGTTAACCCTTTTTTGAAAGCAAAACCCAACTGTCTACTTCAATTATGAAAATATCGAGACCAGATTTAACATAAATATAGACAAGTACTATACCTAAAAGATAAGTGTTTCAGTTTTTATACTTTTTTTCAAATTACTTTTATAGTGTCAAAAATAGTTATTTATCGCTTAAGACATTTACCTTAGAGCGCAATATTTCATAGTAATCATGGAACGGGGGAGTGCGGCGATTGGCTCTTCTGGCTGACTACGTATGGGGCCTTAACTATGTGTCAAAAAAACTAACACTTAATTTGTATTGTAAAGTTAACAGCAAAATTTGTAATTTGTTCATGTATTATTGCACTAACTGTTCACCTGCTTCTTCGTAGAATAGTTCCGGTTTTCATGCAAATTGTCATGCCCTATTTGTCCTCTAGGAGTTGATTTTTGAAAAAAGTTGTTGCTTATGTTTGAACTCAGATCAATAAGTAGGTGGTTCAGGCGTAAACACATAACAGACAAAAAAAATCGCATTTAGGTTACTATGGATTGTCTTTGAAACAAATTAGTAATCACTTTATACCGTTTAGTGTTTTAACGTAAAATGAAATTAATTCGTAAATAAAAAAGCAGACTCACGCTGCTGGTGCGCTTCCTCTTGCTGAACTTGATCTTGAGTGTGGGCACCTTGGGCTTGCGGCCGGGCTTCCCGCGCGGGGTGCCGGGCGGGTACTTGGGCTTGCGGCCGCGCTTGCGGGGCGCCGGCGTCGCGCCCTCGTCGCTCACGATGCTCTCCTCCTCTTCCTCTTCCACTTCTTCCGCGCCCTCGTCCTGTGCACGGATTATATCTTAATATTAATTTGAACATCACCGTGAATCGAAATCATGGTGTTTATAGCTTCAACTGCTTACAATTTACACAGATATTTTTGGCGGACGTTTGACGGCGCAAATAATGCAAAGTTAGTGTTATGAATTATGTTTCATACATTCTCGTAATACATATAAATCTGTTAAGTCCCATAATGTAATATAAAGTATTCTATCTTTATACAAACGGGCGAAAATATGTTTATGCCTACGCGTGTCGAGTTCGGTATGCACTCGGCATATAAATATTCGCGATAGCGCCGCAGTGAAGAAAGGTTTTTAGGTTAGCGTTTTTTTTTAATTTTGTAACCAATAAATATGGTTAGATAGATAGAGATAGATATGGTTATTTTGGTTAAATAAATGTAAGAATTTACTTAATATGGCAAAGAACAATTATAAACTAGTGTATTTGAGCTTTGCTTGAGCGGTTAAAGTTATTTGTCAAAAAAGTTATTACATATTTTCAATGATCATTTATTTATTAAAACAGACAAATCATACAAAGGGTAAATTTAAGCATTCTATACCATCCAACCATTACCATCAAGCATTATGAAAGATCGATTAGGTGCAATGTAAGTGCAAATTTAACAAAGAAAAATACACTCTCCCTATCCCCTATACACGTTTGTATACATAATAAGACTTTTGTGGTCTAGTCGTCCGGTCCGTATCGGGTCCGATTCCCAAATCGATCAACTTAAAATGAATTGGGATTGGATAGGTGCCTAGTTGGCGATAGGTTTGCCACTTATCATCGGCTAATTGTGGGTGCCCTGGATGTACTTCTAAGGATACGGAAGTGAAGATACTTTCTTTTCTTTCGTTTCTATTTGGAATTATAACGCGGAAGCTGAGCGAAACGTGCGTTTGTCGAAATCCAACTTTCGAATCCACGATTCAAAACCTTCATACTATGGGAGCTGTTGTATCGTCGAGTTTAAAAACGAGTACCGGTACCTACCGTTGACGATGTTCTTGCTTATTAGAAAGTTAGCATTTATGTGCATGATATGAGCTGACCTATATCAAAGGGCTATTCACCTTAATCATTTCCGAGTAATAGTAAAAACTTAATTAAATAAAATTAATATATGTATAAAAAATAATAAAATAATGGCAGTAATATTTAAATACTGCCCTTTCTAGCAGGTATGGAGTTTTGGCAATAAATATTCTTTGGAATTGAACAATTGCCTTAGATGCCTATATTCAGCTCTAGACCATAAAGAGAAATAGTATAAGGGAAAATATTTCTAACGGTAATTATATTTGAATTGAACACAGGAAGTTTTTGTGAAAAAAAAAACTGTTTCCAAACAAAATTTAAAAGTTAACAAATATTTTTGTAACTTCATAAAATAGAATAATAACTAAAATAACATAAAATTTCATTTCACCTTAGAATCTTTGGGAGTACGCCCTGGACGTTTAGGTGCATAGTCAGATGCGGTAGATGTGTTTGTGTTTTCTTCTGAACCAATGTTCTGAGTACTAGTTTCAGCTAGATTAGGATTTGTTTCACAAAAAAGTCTCCACTTGGCTGCTACTAACATCATTAGTTTTGACACTGGTACCTGTTCATATAATAAAATATATGTTGATAAAAATTATTAAACATAATATTATAATTTAACATTAATTAAAATCGCCCCTGGTAAAAGAAATAGAGGACGACCATTGACACACTGGGACGAAGAGATTATAAAGACAGCCGGCCCAAACTGGAAGCAGTCTGCACAGGATAGAGATAATTGGGCAGCTTTGGAGGAGGCCTTTACCTAATAAGGGGGTTCCTACAAAATATGCTAAGTTAATAATTAGGTATAGGTATATAAATCAAAAGAAATAAACTAAGTAGGTATGCAGCTTAAAATTGTAATATGCGTATATATGTATTCTGTTATAATAAACAAATTAGGTTTAAAATGCATTATATAAAGTTAGCTTTATGAAGTAAATTAGATTAAATACATACATAGACATTAAACGTGTAGATTTAGGTCATACCAAGTTAGTATAAATTAGTATAAACTAGAAAAAAAATGTAAAATTATTTAGTAGGAAATAAATAAAGGCTTTTTTTAATATTTTTTTTTAAATCGCCTCTGTGGTCTAGCGGTTCAGATGTTGGACTTGACTGCATGACCCAGGACGGGTTCGATTCCCGGGTCGGGCAACAAAAAAGAAAATTGGATTTTTCCAATTTTCTAAAAAAAAATGTTGCTCGGGATTGGATATGTGCCCGGTTGGCGATAGGTTTGCCACCTATCACATTGTGGGACTTAGTATCTTCGGCTAAAATCTCTTCGGGGATATTGGCGTGAAGATACTCTTTTTTTAATTATAATAAAAAAGACTTACTTTAAGATTTTTCTTTACATTAAACATAATATTACCAAATTAACATCAAGTATTACAAAAAAACTTACTTTAGGATTTTCCTTTACAATCATGGGGCGTACATGTTGTTGGAACAACTTGTAACTTGTCAAATTCTCGTAGTCAGCATCTGTGTATTGTATTTCCACATCTGTGAGCCCAAACGAGGAGCAAACTTCCTCCACCGTAGGCATGCCTGTTAGAAATAATACATTTTAATAAAAGAACCTCAGTATCAATAAATCTTACTGCAAACAAGGACAAGGATTATACCTTTCTTAATATATGTATCACCAATATACAGACATAGCAATTTTAACTGTCAATAATAAATTTAATATCAGCTATGTTTATTTTTTTACTGTCAGACATCTCAGAATGTGAAAACTGTTGAGACCAATACCTCAATCATATTTCAAATCCATCATTTTAATGGAAATATATTTGGTATTAAAGAAACTTGCAAACATATAAATAATTAATAAGATGCGTAAAAAGATATCAACAACAGTTTATGACTCATTTCACAATAATGTAATAAAAATAAAGCAAAAATTAATTGTTACATAGAATATGATAAGGTACAGACCTATAGATTCTGACACTGTAGGTGTATTGTGCTTGCTTCCTCGTACTTTTCGTGACTTTTTGCTTGATGACACAGCACTTAGTGCATAATCACTGTCTCCTTCAGCCTCAACTTCCAGCCCAAAATCATCATCCTGAAAAAATGACATAGAAATCTAAAGCTGTTTTCTAAAACCAAGACATCAAGCTGTCAAGAGTTCTTCTTCTTTTTCTTTTATGGCTTATACAACTACCATGCGTAGTTTGATTTCGCCACTGTCAAGAGTTGTTATTACAACTGAATGTTTGTATTAACAGTCATACTCAACCATAACTGACACTACTAAAACACTTATTTTAGCTAATTAAATAGATTTACAACTACTGCTTAACAAATCATTTTAAGATACAGCAATTCCAATCTTTAGTTTATTAGTTTTTCACTTGGTACCAACTAAGCCCAATACCAAAAAAATTGCGAAAAAAATTTGTAATGAAGGCTGAAATGTCAAAACTACATTTTAGAATAGTAATAAAATATAATATATTTGTTATATTTCCAATGATTTTAAATCTACCAAAGTTAAAGGTGCCTGCAAATTCAACTTTAGGTTCCAACGGTTTCAGCAAAAACCAATTATTTTATTAAAAGGGTGGAGTTTTAGAAATAGTAAGAAATTTTGTGAGCTTAGCCAAAAATTTGCTTACAACTAGAATTTACAAAAAAAACTAGCTGACCTAGCAAACTTCGTATCGCTTGACATTAATGCTTTGATAGTAGCGCAGTCTGCCGGACCCAATGTGAAACATTCCAAAATCAACAACTACTTTTTTAAAAGAAAAAGAAAAAATATTTATTTGCGGAATATGAGTGTTACAAAGATGTTACAAATTTATTTAGGCGTTTCTACATATTCTACCAACTTGTGGTGTGCAAATATTTTAACAGTTATTAATTAAATTAGTTATTTTAACTATTTATTAATACAAACATTTTTTAGAATATAAATAAATTTATCCCTATCTACCGTAAGCTACGTACTTATTCAAAAATTAATTAAAAAACATTTTCCAGGAGACCAAATTGTGAATCTAAACCATTCTTTCTCTTGAACATACACAAAAATTTCATGAACATCGGTCCAGTCGTCTAGAAGGAGTTCAGTGACAACACACAAATACAAGACTTATATATATAAAGATATATTGCATGTCTATTTTAATACATAGGTAATTTACACATAAAATATGATTATTACCTCTTCACTATCATTCTTTCGCTTCTTCTTCTTCTTTCTTCCCTTTTTTTCTTCCCCTTTGGCCTTTCTTTTCTTTCCTTTTTTCTTTTTTCTGCCATCCTCAGGTGAATATTCATCATCCTCCTGCCGGAAAGAATTTAGAGTAAACACAAAAAATAAAAGTTTTGAGAATGGGGAGACAAAATCCAAACCTAAATAAACATTAACATGTAACACTACATTCCTAACAACTTGTAACATATAGCAAATAAAATAATAAATGGAGACAAAGCAGGTTAGAGAATATAATCTTGTTTGGAAAGTTATATTCTAATGTTGAAACAGATGTACTGTTATTATAGAGGGCAGGTTAAAATTCTGTAGGTTCACATGGCACAAGGCAAGGGTATTTGTATCTATGCAAAAATTTTTATAACTTAATTTTTAGACACTACAATACATAACAAATTTTTATTATATTATGAACATGTTAAATATGTGTTTAAATATCTCTGGACAAGTTACACAAATTGAATCTAACCCCAAAGTAAGCAAATTATATGCAAGTGTTATGGGTGTTAGTCACCGATACTAGTACATAGAAATACTTAAATAGATACCAGAATAAATTTAATAAACACCCAGACCCGAAAATGCAGACATCTAAATATTCATCAGACAAATGCCTGCCTCGTCGGAAATCGAACAAGAGCCTAGCGGTTGTTCGGTATAGTTAAGTGTGTGCACTAGCCACTCGACCAACGAGGCGGTTTTAAACACAGGTTGAGATATATGATTTTGCAATGCTGCTATGTAAACATGAAACAAAAGTATAGTAAAAATGAAAGGGTTCCTAAAACTGTAAAATATCATGACTATAATACCATTCTAAAACAATTTAAGTTTTGAATAACCAGTTTTATTTGTTTTTTATAATTTTTCTCGTGAACAACCTAGTAGAATCTAGTTTTGGCGTTAATTTCAATTTCGCCTATGTGTTCGGCGTCAAACTTGATTTCTTGAGGTCCAGGGTTTCAACCCCCGAGACGGGCAACAAAAAAAATTTGAAAATGTACATTTTAAATTTTCTGATAAAAACAATGTTGCCCGGGATTCGATATGTGCCCGGTTGGCGATAGGCTTGCCGCATGTCACATTGTGGGATTTGGTGTCTTCGGCTAGACGTGGGTGCCCTGGTTGTACCTCTGCCTACGTCTTCGGGGATATGGACGTGAATATGCTTTTTTTTTCGGATAAAAATTTTGCCTTGTTTATTACCAGGATGAATCAAAAAGTTCTTAAAAGTGCATGGATATAACCTTTTTGGGAGAAGTTAGATATGCAAGTAAGAGTCTCGTTTGCACAATATTTATACTGTCATTTCATTTGCACGTAATAACTGTGCGTAATAAATTGTTTTGGACGAGTTATGAAAAACGCAAAATTATCGATAAAAGTGATTTACGTGCAGTCATAAAATATCTGAACTTGAATAAAATAAGCACGAAAATTATTTTTTCGGTCATTCATAAATATTTTTTTTGTTTAGGAGACAACAGCCATCTTGTTAATAAAAAGTAAGTAAAAATCGGTTATAACAAGTATTAGGTATCTGAGCTTGCTACTGTACTTGTTATACCTTGACTAACCAAGTAAGTATTATCTTCATATTGAAAACGTCATAAATAAACGTGGAGTGACCATAAAAAACAACAAATTTCTTACGAGAGCTGAACATGTATATTGGTAACACAGTACGAATTTTTATCCCGTTTGCTGGGAACGTTTAAAAGGACAAAGGGTTTTTACGGATCCCCTGCAATCTTACTGTTAAAGGGGGGTAAAAAGTTGTAACATGCTACAAAACTAAAATCTTGCAAAACAAAAGTAAGAAGCTGAAATTCCAACATTTGAAGTAGGTTATTAAATACTAAGTTTTGTTTGAACTTCACATTTCATTTATTATTATTATAAGTACAACAGAAGAGGCATGGGACTGGGAGAGGGAGACGATTTATTGAAGACAAGCTATAAAAATACGTAACCCAAAAAAAAATATTTTTGGGCCATTATATGGGTACCTGTTATGACAAAAATTATCAGTGGCTTATATGTGTCAAAATATCTCTCAAAATACAAGCTATCATAGGGAAAATAAGGAATTTAAGAAAATTGTTATAAAAATAAAACTGGAATAAGACAAACAAACAAAACGAAAGACGTAAAATACCTATAAAAAGACAAATTATAAATAAAAGACCCATTTTATATTTATTTCGTTATTTATCTTATCTAAGACAGCAATTTCCTAATTTGGAAAAAAAAGAAATATTTATTGTAATGGAAGAGGGGTTTATTACCAGTTCAGTTGTCCTGTCCAGTTGTCTTAACTAGTGAGAAAAAATCTCACTATTCAGCCAACTCAACTACACAACTGAAAAAGGGAAAGTAGTTCTCTCTAGTTCAGTTCACAAAACAAACGAGAAAACAGATTCTCAGTGATTCAGTTGACTCAACTACAAAAAGTCTTCACTATTTCAGACAACTGAACTAGTGGGAACAAAGGTAAAGAGGCAGCACGGCTATTATGTCTTTTCATGTCTCAAAAGGACAAATTGATATAAAAAAAATATCTTCCATTATTTTTTGTTTAAGGTTACAATTTATACTTTATTACATATATACTATTAAGTATTGAAAATAAGTTTTGTAATGATTTATATATAGAATAAAATATCCTAATTACGGAATTTGAACTAAATGTCAAAACTCAAAATAGTCTATCATTACTGTCACTTAAACCATGTAGCAGCATGGATTATCTTTAAAAATCAAAAATCCAACTCTAAGCAGATTACTTACTGCATCTCTACTTTACGTTTATTAATACTGAATTTGTGTAATGTCAAATTCAACCTTGGAGTAAAGTTAGGCACGCTATAATCTATGTTTATTAATTAGATGGTAGGGGTTGATGCTGTTCCTATTTTACGATTGTGTACTGGGTACCTGAATTTAAAAGAGGTATCAAGCTGTAAAGATGATCC
>NJDC01000214.1:85836-96508 GCA_002245475.1 Calephelis virginiensis | reverse complement strand
CCCCTAGGTATTTTGTTGAGGCTCATCGATCGGAAATTGTGCACTACGCAATCCGCTGTGCTGGCTTTATATCCTTGACCACCCACCTTATTCTCCAGACTTAGCACCAAGTGATTATCACTTGCTCCCAAAATTAAAAATGGAAATTCGTAAGACTAAATTCTACGATAATAATGCGGTTATAGAGGAGTTTTCGAGGGTCAAGAATTTTTTTTTGTGCAAGGAATAAGGAATTTAGAAACGCTTTATTCTAAATGCATTGCATTGGAGAGAAATTGTATAGAAAAATAAAATATTTTTATCATTTTTTCCTATTGGTTCTAATATTTTTTTTATTCGCCCTCACATTGCGCAAATTCGGCAAGTTTCGCCGCTTACTGGTACTCGTCTAGGCATTTAGTTAATTTACATAATTTATTTATTCAATAAATAAAAAAATCAATAAATGTGTTACTACTTTATGAATGATTGTTTACTTTAGTTGACACTACTACCTATGTAACTGGCCATATGTATGTATAGACTATAAAAGTAATGTACCCATTATTTAGTATACTAGATTTCAGTATCAGAAGAACTTTGTAACGTGTTTTGGTAAGTTTAGATTTCAGTTTTGGACGAAACTGAGGGTAAGGCAGAAAGTTCAGGTTTGGTCACTGTGATTTTTAATTTGGTAGACATTTGTGTAGAGAAATTGTCATTTAAAATTGTCTTTATTTAAGATTGACTAAATTTCAACAAAGTGTTGGAAATATGGCTCATTCTTAAGATAAGTGATCTAATCCTTGACACGACTCATTGATTTATTTTTACATGTTAAAATTGAAAAATGAGTGAATAAAATAATAATATAATTAATTTGATGTACCGTGTTAATGACTATTCCTGGTTAACTGTTTTATGCATCTATAGTTTCATTTTTATTTTGGTTTTTAGAAAGATGAACATTTTAAAAAATATTTAAAAGAATGTTGGGTTAATAAGGGACATTTTTTGCACTTGGCTCACTCAATTTTATTACGAAGTTTTCTAGGAATAATCTTAATTTTGCCTATTTAACTCATTTTAGGCTTATGATATTTAGGTATCTATTTAATATACTTCAAAATGTTTGGGTTGGTTATCTAAGGCTAAAATAGTTTAATAATTGGCATTAATTTCTAAAACTAACTAGGTGTATTATTTATGGCATAACTCTTTTTTTAATGGAATCAATATAATTCAAAACTCAAAACTTCTTTTATGGTGTCTAGGTTGTTTTATAGCTTTTATCAACATGCTTCTTTCTTAGACATTTGAATTGTAGCACTATACCTGTGGTTGTAATACTTTTTACATTTTTGGAAAAATAAAAAAATTTATTGGACAAGATTTGAAACTGTACCTTTTCATCTTTCGCTAAAGATTGCTCTAATCCAGTGGTGGGCAAATAACGGGCCGTGGGCCGGACCCGGCCGCCGAGTGTTTTTTTTTTTTTTTAAAAATATGAATCTCCTTTAACAAATTTATGGTCGAAATGTTGAAATACTATTGAAGTTTGAACAATTAAGATACTGAATGGATACTTCAAACATATATATTGCTTATTTCATATGTTAAGATTTCATAAATGGATTTTATTTTAATAAAAGATTGTAAGATAAAAAAAATTGCCTGATGTTATCTTTATACAATGTTTTATAATCGTAATATTTACTGCTATTTTTAGGTGTTTTAATTAACTGGCCCGCCTCAAGATTAATTATAATTTACTGGCCAGCCACTAGATTTTTTTTAACTTACCGGCCCACGGTCAAAAGAATTTGCCCACCCCTGCTCTAATTATTTGAGCTATTGAGGATTTTAATTAGCAAGTGGTGAAAATTTTATATCAATTATATATATAAATTTTAGTCACTTTCTTTTGAATATGTCGGTAATTATGTCCTATAGCTATCTACACAGTTCTGTATAAAACTATGAAATGAATTCATAATTGCAGACGTAATCCACATTTTATTTTTAAGATATTTTAGTTTTAGCACTATTCCCAGGCTTGACTTGATTTTTAAATACAAAATAATCACTCTGATTTTTTTAAAGTTGTGAGATAGTGATATTTATTAGAGCACATCGCTCACATCCATTCATTCATCTATCTTCTGTGTAAAGTCATAGGGATGTAATTAATGTTACTGCAATTATCATACCTTTCTATGTAGGTGATGATGAATGGAAATTCAAAAACAATATTAATCTAATAAAAAAAAAGTTTACAAGAGAATTAATCAATATTAAATTGTTACAAGAGATACTTTTTTTTAAATTGATTGTAAACAAAAGATTCAATCATGAAATATACAAGCACTAAGCTACAAGTCTATTTTTAAGTTGCGATAAACTGTCAGCCTATCAAATGTCATTTTAGTCTACCAAATTAAAAATCACGATTTAAATATGTCATTTTACAAAACAGTAGTAGTAAACCCTTGTTCTTAAAAACAATACTTAACTAGTATGAATTGATTAAATGGCAAATACAGATGTTATTTTTTTAATAATATTTAAAAGCAGGCAGGTGAAGTCTCTGTCAATAAAAATTACACTCTGCCTATCAACATATATAAAGGCAATAGTACAACTTCTAACTGGAGTTTTAAGTGTCTTAACTAAAGTTCATTTTTTACCTTCCTAATACTTTCTTTATGTGTTAAAACAATGAAAAAGCACATGACACTTTTAACGGAATGAGACAAATTAGTTTTTAGACACTAACTTTTAAGTTGTATTGCTGTCCTGTAGTCACAGGAGGTTAGACCTATTACTCAACTTCACCAAGGTAGGGTCCCTCAAGCCAGGAAATTAAGTCATTGTGGCGGCTGGAATATTTTATAGGTAGTGAATACCTACCTGGACTAGTTAATGCACCCCATTTAACCTATGCTAACCTTTTATAAACTGTGAGGCAAGAACAAGAAAAGAAGAGTGAAGTAAAGAGAGAGCAAAATCGTTTTCATGAATCATAACAAAACTATCAACACACAATTTACTTACCTTTGGCGGTGCTTCATCACTCTCTCCTGAGTTGTCATTCTGTCCCTCACCTTCCTCCACATCTTCGTCACCTACAACATCCACAGGAATTACGTGGGAAAACTTATAGTAATAATATAACAACAATGTTAGCTTCTATCGATAATTTCATGAGAGCACGCGTACTCCTAGACATAAGGTCACTAATCCCTTTGTTTGGCGGCGTCCATTTTGTTAAGTAGTAATGAGGGGATAATGCATGTTCTTTTCTGTCACAAAAGTGCCACATAAAAATATTTACTTTTAGGCCCTAGCGGATGTTCCATCTTGAATTTATCTTCTTTTAACCATACTCCAGGTTAAAATTCACAATAGTTATGACTGAATATTATATAAATCACGATTTTTTTTTCATAATTTAATTGCTTACCGCAAGTAAACATATGATACCGCTATTCGCGGCTTACCTATGACATGCTAGTAATGAAATTGAACCTTTACCTGCAAAAGAACCATCTACTTCATCGTCCGATGCCATTGAGATCACAAATTAACACAACCTAAACACAAATGTAAATTTTTAATTCAGATAAAGTAAAGGACGCGCAGTTTTTTTGCGACAAATAGTAATTAATTCAGAAATTGATGCCGCCGTCACTACGACGAACTAGCATGAAATAGCATATACTTCGTTCTCACTCTAACTTTCAATTTGTCATTTTTTTAATTTTTTTTTATAACAAACCTACAGCAAAAATTTCACATTCTTCCAGACAAAGCTCTGAAAAAATTGCTAAAACTAAAATAAATATTATAATAAATTGTGCATTGCATCGATCTTATTACACCTTGTCATAGTAGCGCATTTTCATTTTTATCAAATAATCAGTTTGTTTAAGGACGGAGCTCCTAAAAACCTAACTCATATGGATCTTTAACCACCTTCACCTCTGTTTACTTTCTGGAGACGAATGGCGAAGCATAAGATTCTTGGGCATAGTCTCCCCTCAAAGATATTGAAATCTAAGTAGTATTTGATTGTTATAAAAATAACTTTTTAAGTCACAAAGACATATTGACCACAAATTCTAAAGACATGATGTTGACCAAGTTGACATTGGCTAATTACGACTTGAAAACAATTGAAAGATATACACCGTGTAAACGATAGCGTACCGAAAAATGAAACCATGGATTCTGTACATGATAGACATGCATATGTAGTTGAAATATCGTGTCGGAAATTTCATGATTTTAAGAAAAAAAAATTATATTGATTTCACTATTATTTAATTAAAACTATCTAACGCAACTTGATTTTTATTTAAAATCGAATAAAAAAATCATTTTTACTTAAAACAGCAATGGTACCTACAGCTCGCAACGCGCGGCTTGTTGCATATAGTTTATTCGCTTTACATTGCGGGCTAAAAGACTGTTAAATATTTAACTACTTGTTTCCGACAAAAACTGTTAACGGAATTTTGAATCACGGATCGGATCGGATCACGTTCAAACTTAAGTGCGATTGCGTGCGATAGTTTGCAAGGTCCAGTGTACTTTTATTATTTAGATACACTGCAAGTAAATCGCAGCTGTCAGCAACGTCCAACAGTATGTTTCCAGTTTAAGTCGTGCCTGGCTGGCTTTTAGGGGTGTCCACTTGAAAAAAAAGCCAGTGGCTTTGAGAAGGAATTATTCATTGATTTCTATATGAGTAGGCTAGTAGACATATATTTCATCCAATACGCGCAAAACTCGTGTTTCGTTTGCATTAAAAAAAGTAGACAGAATGTAACAGAGTCAAGGAGATTTGAATTTCCACAAAAAGGGGAAACCCAACCTAACGACAACATTTAAGTTTTAACACGTATTGTTAGAGGTTTTCTTGTGTTCAGGGTTTTGAATTAAAAACTCAAAAACGACACTTAGAGTGAATTATTCGTTTGGACAATGATAATGATTTTGACGACGTAATCAGACATACACTACTTAAAAAAACAGGTACACGCGTCAAACTTAGAACACCCCTTCATATTTACGTCAGAGGTTAAACCATAGGTTAAACATGTTATAAAATTAGATCATTGACCTCTAAGTATACCTATGTCTATGGATTCGACACATCTCTATAGCATTAATTGTCTCGACTTGATACTCGTAAATTTGTAAATAATATTAATAATGTAGTATTAGCATTTCTTTTTAATTTTACCTATAAAAAAGGTTTCTGTTCTATAGTGACCTACGTATATTATGATATAATGTGTTTGTTTGCGTATAACTTTGTTGTTGTGTTTAAGCATATCAACATTAATAAAAATTAGGATACGGTGCCTACTTCCACTCTAAAAGTGACATACTTGATTTAAAGAAGTTAGCTCTCAAGTCGATTCATGTAAAAAATGTACAGTATAAAGGTCTTGAACAGTTTCAGCCCGAGACAAAACAGGGCTAATGAAAGATAAACCTACTAGGTACTGTAGTCTTTGATACAAACTTGACCAACGCCAAATCATCGCCGATCGCTCCAAACGAAAACAAAACAAATATCATAAGTAAATGACACATGTCACATGAATTTTATACATCACACCAGTCACCATGATCATACCATGATGCTGAAGTTAAGGTAAAGAAAGAGGCTTACATTTGAATGCGAAGAAAACTAAAGTTTTTTGTTTGGAATGACTAATGTGTTGCCAACCTCGCGGTTTTTACAACTTCAACGGGTTTTGTGGGCTGAGCAGAGTGCTCAGCCCGAAAACTAAAGTAGTGGTATGTGAAAGATAAGTAGCCAGAACGAATGTAAGAGTTTTAGTTGATACTGTAGTACTGCAGGATAAAGTGAATGAAATTGTATATCGTGGGAGTGCGTTTCGCAGGGATAAGAGGTCCACATTGGATGTAGAAACGTGAGTGTGTACAGGGAATGGTGTAAATGGAATGCCGGGTAAGCTATTTCAAAGCGAGATTTTATGAAAAATATGCGACGAGGATGCGAGAGAAATACGAGGCAATGAAAAATATATCTTTTTAAGAGTTATGGTATAACCATATTATAATAATATCAGTATATCACGAACTACATTTTTTCCAACGGAAGACTAGAAAAGGGCTATAATGAAAATGGTGATAATTATAATTTTATGAATTAAATGTAACAAACACTTGTTATCTTTCATCATTAAATTCAAGCAAGTTTATATTTTGGAAACGGAAGTCCTCAATTTTTTATATCTATCGACAAGGCTACGTAAAAACGGCGCCGCGCCGGTTTTTTTCACAAGGCTAAACAAGCACTGGCAATTTTTTCCGCGACACCATGTTTTTCTTTTTTAGTATCTTCACGCCCATATCCCTGAAGACGTAGGCATAGGTACAACCAAGGCACCCACGACTTGCCGAAGACACTAAGTCCCACAATGTCATAGGTGGCAAGCCTATCGCCAACCGGGCACATTTCCAATCCCGACCAACATTTTTTTTTAATTAGAAAATTGAAAAAATCCAATTTTCTTTTTGTTGGCCGACCCGGGATTCGAACCCGGGACCTCATGCAGTCAAGTCCAACACCCGGACCGCTAGACCACAGAGGCGACTGTTTTTCTTTTTTATTTACGGTATAATATAAGATCGAGACAAAACATATTATGCAATTTTAAGCTAGTGTGTTTGTTTATATATAATTTTCATTAGAACATTAATTTGTTTTGCTTGTAATTCTTTACGGAATTACAGTATTTTTTTTTTAAAAAATCTTGAAAACTGGAAAGTTATGAGACCATATGTAGCGAATTTTTTTTCAAGGTGGCACCACTGTGTTTGCAGTTGCTCGTAGGGATGTCGGAAATGAAATAAAGTATCGATATATATCGATATGGATTTTTTAAAAATATCAATATCGACATCGATATTTTTTATTATAAATATCGATATATCGGAACGCTATGGAAAATAAATCATCTAATCTACTTCAGTAATAACTACATTTATTACATTACATTACATTACTAGAAAAATACTAATTCAATAGACAAATTTTAATATATCAAAAACAAAGATTAAAGAATATTATTCATTATTCTAGTCAGTATTTATCTGATACAGGAATAAGAAAAACTCTCTTGAGTTATGTGCTCGCCTGTAAGCCGACTTCTGTTGCTGGGTATTGCGAGATTTACAGCAGATACACCAGTACCATCGTAAATTGCAGATTCAGACAATTCCATGAAGTCATTTGCTGTCTTAGTTGGTTCACTAATAACAGTTGAACAAGTAGACGGAACGAGCGAACTAGTCCTTGTTGTCTTTCGTTTAGGTTGTGAAGAACTTGGTGTAATATTATTAATTTCACTTGACCATGGGTTTTTATTTTCAAGTTGTAAAAACGCATGGTGATGTTTATTTTTAGATATGCAGCTAAATTTGTCGATTTACTACTGGTTTTATATATACCTTTTCGACACCGATTAAATGAAACGTTTTGTCATTTTTTAAAAAGTTCCACACGACACTAGATAATATGACTGGACAGCTTGAATTTAAATTATTTTGTTTATGTACGTGAATTTATTATTGAATAAATTAGAAAGATTGTAGACGATAATCTATTCAAACGCAGAAATAAGGTTAGCACTGAGCAAGTAATCACTAATGTTAGGTTTTAACGGATATACAAAATAATGCATAGGCCATAGAGATAATTGAATGAAATGAATGATTTTTTGGTGAAGCAAGAAGGCATGGGATCTGAGCCCATACAGCCTAGTCAGATACAAAATTGAATGAAATTACTGAACTTATGTACCACATTAAAAAGCAGTTGAGCAACAAATTGATTGACAACAAACAAACAAACCAAATAAAAACATAAGAAAATATCGTCTTTGATACATTTTGG
This sequence comes from Calephelis virginiensis, assembly GCA_002245475.1. Taxonomy (NCBI): domain Eukaryota; kingdom Metazoa; phylum Arthropoda; class Insecta; order Lepidoptera; family Riodinidae; genus Calephelis; species Calephelis virginiensis. The sequence continues at coordinate 88,593 of NJDC01000214.1, read as the reverse complement.
TATTGTATATTTGATATCGATATATCGTTGCAAAATATATCGGTCGAAAATATCGATTTATCGAAGAAAAAATATCGATATTTATTCGACAACCCTAGTTGCTCGTTAGCTGTCCCACACTCGTTTTAATTAATTTTAAAATAATTCTGAAATCTGAATAATTCTTCGTGTAGTTCTCTTACTATTCTGTGATAATTCTCTTTATTTTTACGGTATATACTTCTACGTTTTATTAAGTATCCAAAATATAAAAACAAATTAGAAATACCATAATATTTTAGCAAAACTAAGAATGAACGCATTGTTAGATTACGGCTCCTCTTCGAGTGGTTCGGAACATAGTGAAGATGAAGAAAGGTACATAAATGAAAAAAAAAAAACATGATATGACTAACCTCAGTGATCTTTTGTAATAAAGCCTTGGTTATATTTTAGAACTCTTAAAGAAATTGAACACGAAAAGCCAAAATTGCCCAAACCTGCTCTTGGAGAAAACAACAGTCATGCTTCGACCTCAGTGTTTTCTAATCCATTTATGGAAGCTGAGTTGGCTAAAGCGGCAATTTTAGAAAAACATGTGAAAATGGTATATGTTGACTTTCTATTTATATATCTAATTTATTGTTTGATAAAACTATACTACTGTTCTTTAATTTGTCGTCCTTGACTGTTCAAACTATATTGCTTTTGGTTTCAAGTTTTGGACAATAACAATCCTAATTTGAACAATTATATTTTTTTATTATTTGCCATCAGTAAATTCAAAGTACATATTTTAATATGTTCTGTTCAAATCAGTAAGCAAAAAGATTTGTCGAGCAATTCGTGAATTGGTTATCCTTGTTATTTTAATATTGCAAAAATTGGAGCTGTGCTGTCAGTAAGAGACAACTGGTGCCAAAGATTTTGTCCAAGTTAGTGGAGTTCAGTTCAGCTACTTACACTAATTAAATTTACTTAAAAACCTACATTGGTGAGCAACATAATATTATGTAACATTCCTATAAGCATTTGTTTCCTTACAAACCGACTGACAGTAGCTGAACTAAGCTGCTAAACTTACATCTAATGTGCTAAAAAACTAAACAAACATCTGATTTAATTGCAAAGATATGTGTCCAATTTTAATAACAATCGTCAAGTACATAGGCCTTAAATGTTCAGGTTCCAGGTAAAGATAATTCACAAACACTAAATGGCAAGAAAATATGTTGGAACTATAGAAAAGGAAGATGTCGTTATGGACACAACTGTAAATATGCCCATGATTCAGACTTACAAAAGTCCTCCGAGGAATTAGAAGCTGAAAAACAGGTTAGTGCATTTAAAAAACAGTTTGATAGGCTTAGTGGAGTGAAGCAACTAAATTTGATATTAAAAATTAATAAGACTTTAGTTGGAATTTGACAAGGAGGGAAAAAGAAAAAAAGAAAGAAAATTTTATAATAAACATGTGGATGGCCACTTAGTTGTATAACCTGCATTTTTCTACCACTGTTAGTAAATCTAGGATTTAATTATTAATGGATGTTTCTTTTATATGTAGGTATATTTTAAAATAACCTCATACAGCTGAAGCTTTATAAAGTAAGATAAGCTGAATATCCAATGTTCTACTTAACAATAGTACAATGTACTAAAGGAACTTTTAAATTACCAACCCATGCTGATTGAACAATTTTTGTTTGTTTGGAAAAACAATATAAAAGTGCCTCTGTGGCTTAGCGGTTGGGTGTCGAACTCAATTTCTTAAAGCTCTGGTTTGATCCCTGAGTTGGGCAACAAAAAAAATAGAAAAGGTGTATTTTGAATTTTCTTATAAATAGCATTACCGGGCGATTGGATATGTGCCCGGTTAGCAATAGGCTTGCCACCTATAACTTTATGACTAATCATGGGTGCCATGGTTGCGCCTTTTCCTACCTCTTTGGGGATATGGGCATGAAAATGATTTTGTTTTTAAATGCAGGCGAGGCTGCTGTAACTATGTTAATTTGGACATATGTGATAGATTTTGAGCCTTACAAGGATATATAAAAATAATAAAAGTGCTAGTGGTCGTCCATTTCCAAACATTATGCATATAGTTTGTGCACCATCTGTGATCTTTTATCGTTATCATTGTTATTGTTTGTGTGTGTCAACTGTATGTGTAATGTTTTGTTTATTGATTTAATTTTCTTTATAAGAGTTACTATTGAAAAATATTACCATTCTGCACTTATCCTACACATAAAGCTATAAGTGTACCAAATTTCATACTCGTCCTTCCACACAATTTTTGCAAAAAGGGGTCCTAAGTTTTTGCTTTACGTATTAATATACTGATAAACGTATGTATTATTAACTAAAACTCTGAGCCTTGACTTTTTGAATTAGTTTGATTTATGTAATTTTGTCAGAGGTATGTCTAGTTTTTTACTATTCGAGTTCTTCATACTTGCAGAAATTGAAAACAGTTGTGTGTGAAAAATCTGGCACCTTGTCTGCTGTTCCTCCACCTCATATACCTCTAGAACGTACAATGCCAACAGATGATGAAATCTGGGAAGGAAATATAACTAAAAAGAAAAGGAGACCAGGGCTTGCGAAAGGACTTGTGCCAGGACAAAAAGTGCTAAAAATGTATAAAGAACAGAAAATAAAGGATGCTATGAAAAATTAACAATGTTGTTTTATTTTTCCATTATTATTTATTTTGTTAGAAACACGGTTGAACACGGGAAACAAAACCACTTGTCACGTCCTTCGCGACGA
>NJDC01000214.1:67644-85580 GCA_002245475.1 Calephelis virginiensis | reverse complement strand
TCTAACTTTCGAATGGTACCATAAAAAGCATTGGAAAGAATATGAAGATTGAAATAGAAGGTTTACGCTCTAAGGATCGCTTGCACGTACCTGGTTTCAATATTTGCTTCTGACTTAGTTTCTAATACTTACAGGTTAAAACCGCCTTGAATTTTAAGCTGTCAGAATTAAATAATTAAACCCACTAAATCCAACCAAAACAAAAATATTTAAAGCAGTAGAAAGGAAACACGAAATTGAAAATTTAAAAAGGGAAGCAAATTGTTGAGCTGAAAATTGGTAGTCTTTAAACTCGAGGAAGTAGTCGTAAAATCTAAAATGCCATTTTGAGGAACATTGGGAAGATGAGCGTCTAGGACCCGGAAAGTTTGTTCTAACTACTAGGTACATATATTAGTACTAGTATCTACTATGCGAATTTTGTTGCCTTGGCAGTCAATACCCTCTGCCTACCGTTCAGGCGTGATACTATTGTTTGGTGTGAAGATATGACGTAGGACGAACTGTAGGTACGTTCAAATGCTTATCTACGTTCCGGAATTAAAGTTTAACATTTGGTTACCTACTTACTGAGTGTTTATGACTGTTATTTCTTAACTAAAAAAATTATTAGGTATTTGAAAAAAATACAGGACAATCAAATAGCACACATACCTACTACAAAACAAAAAAAATAACAAAATCGGTCTAGGCGGTGATAAATTATAGCCCAATTAATATTTCGATTAGTATCTCTCCCACAGGAACCCCTTTAGTAAGCGGCATAAAAAGGAAAATTTTTTTGGAATATAAAGCACCTACTTACCGGCCTTTCGATGAAATCGGTTCAGCAGAATTGGCGTAAATCGCGGTCGGGAAACGGACAAAAATGCTAGAAATGTGTTCTGCTGCCTATTTTTCGTTGTCTGCATTGAAATTGCAACCTTCTGCTTTGCAAAATAAAAAAAAATAGAATACATAGAAAATAACATTTGGATCATTTAAATGTTCAATTTTTATCTACCTTTAAAGACGAAATAAAAATGTACCTACAAAGAATAAACTTCCTGTCTATAAAGGAAAATGTCTTTGCGTATTAGTGAACTATTTAGCTGATTTCCTACTTTGTTGTAAGGTACAAACTTTTTACAAAAACTGACTACAGCTAGTGTTGAAAGATGATATATTATTTACCCTGTCGTTCATATTTCCGTACTATTTGTCCGTTGCGATTTTCCAAATGCCATTCTGCTGCCTATTCGCACTTCATGCTGCAAGGTTATGGAACTAGGGTTACCATATGGAAATTTCAAAAATCCTGAGAAATTGTTCCAAATCCAATGAAAAATCCTGAGATTTTGTCGCGACCGTTAAACATAATCATGTTAGAAAAAAAATACTCAATGTTCGCTTTTTGCACTGCGCTCCACACACACACACAACGCACTAACACTTCGCACGGGACGGCGCGGTCAGTTTGGCGCAACTTTCATATAAAAAAATGAAAAAAAATAGTTTGCTATGTTTTTTATTCGCCCAAACCATACAACACTAGTTGCCTTATATCTGAATGCCTTTAGACTTACTTTCAAAATTATACGGTTTATTTTTTATCAAGTAAACTTCACACAAAATTCGGGTTTGCTATGTATCTATGGAAGTCAGAGGCGGGACTTTACGTACGTATTACGTAGTATTTATATACTCTTTTGGCGCGGTGCGCTCATCTTATTTACCCCTCTCACTCCCACGCACGCACGCAGCAACCGCATCTCTCCTCTCCTACCCCATACCCTGTAATAAAACTATTTCATTTAATAACTCAAAAGTCCTGAGATTTGCCCAAATATTCGAAATCAGGCCGGATTCCTGAGAAACACCTCAAAATCCTGTGATCTCAGGAAAAATCCTGAGACATGGTAACCCTATATGGAACTCGCTTCCTAGTGGAATTCGTAAATATGAAACCCTTGTTTGTTTCAAAAAACAATTAAAGGAACTTTTTCTTGTTGTTTTTTAAGCCCCGTTTGTGTAGGTAGTTATATTTTAATACCTAGGTATGTAGAATTTCGTTTACGTCTACATGTTTCATATTTTATTGTTTTCCTTTAATGGATTTTTATTATTTTATTTTGATATAAGCTCACCCTTTGTACTTACGTTTATTTTAAATGTTTTTCTGTGATTTCGGGTATGTACAGTAAAGAGATAATAATAATAAAATACTATAAAAAATATTTAAGGAAGTCCATGAGGCTACGTAGCTTTGCTATGTAGCTTGTATCCATACAAACACTCTATTTTTCCATTTTTTAGATAGTCTGATTAATTCAAATGTCGATTTTTACTGTGAAAAATCCCATCCAATAAAACTATGCCTACCTAAAAATGTTGTCAAACTACCTTTTTGCGCAGCAGACAAGTATGGACAGTTACTTTACTCTTTGCAAGTAACGAAGGTCAATGTGTTTGACACTAGTACCTACTTTGAGTGTAATCACAGTTTTGTGATAACTCGCTTTGAATGGTCGCCACCGCCTTCGCCATTCCTGTCGCCATGTCATCAATCGCCACTCTCGTTTGGAAGTCTGGGGCTGCCGATATAATTACCCTAAAGGCTTATATTTAGCTTCATGTTGACAAATATCCATTACCGCCTTTATTGTCTCAGAACGTGTATTTCTTACATTCACAAAAATAGTGTAAATACCTTGCGAGCTTCAAGATGGGGGGACCAAGTCTCGGATTTTAATAAAACATGTTCACGTTAAAATTTTCACGTTCACATTTTGTAATACCTATGCCTATATTTTCAAACAAATATGACTTATTAAACTGTAAATAGCATACTCGTTCATTGAGATAAACTTTTAGATAAACAAACCATTATCTATCGTCAAATAAAGTATAACCACTATTCGATTCGCCTCTATGATCTATCCGTCTGGCATCGGACTTTACTTCTAGAAGTCCCAGGTTCAATCCCCGGGTCGGGCGACAAAAAAATGACCATTTTAAATTGTCTAATAAAAGTAATGTTGCTCGGGATTTGATATGTGGCCGGTTGGCAATAGGCTTGTCACCTACTACATTGCAGGACTTAGTGTCTTCGGTTAGTCGTATTCGTGGTTACCTGGTTGTGCCCCTGCCTACTTCTTCGGGGATATGGGCATGAAATGCTTTTATACTTCACTTTCATTAATCAAATACAAAGACGTAGCATGGGATTACTAAGCATTTAAAAATAAATATAATTTTCCCACTCACACTTTTCAGACGTACAGGGGGGTGATTATGTATCTCAGTTGTCAACTCAAACTGTAAAGTGTACATCAAATGACGTCATTTGTGTTTGCTATCTCTATTGTATTAATGTTGGTCACTGGAGATAGCAAATACAAAACACGTCATTTGACAGCGAGTCGATGTACAATCATCCATTTTGAGTTGATAACTGAGTTACATAATCACCCCCCAGTACTACTATTTAAATTATGCGCTTCGGCTTTACACTTTTTACTTTTATTTTTAAATTTGCTGACCTAATCTACATTTAAACGCAATAATTATGTGTAATGTTATATAGATACCTTTAAAATACATTCGGGTTTCTGAAGTATGACGAATATATCCGAAGTGCATAATTTAAATAGTACTACTGTACCATTACGTCACGATGCTTGCGTACCTGCCAAGCTTACTCTACGTTCCACTCGTTTCACGTCTCACGTCTCTGAAACACGCCGGTTCCGGAGACTCTTGACACTACTCTTGGATAAAACCCGAGATTTTTGATTTTTTTAAATGTGATTGTAAAATATCTAAGTCTCAGCGTATACCTACATCCAATCATACTCGCACATTATATCTGTTTTATCAATCTTTCATCATGACCCGCTAAGAATTGTAAGTATTCAGTGAATTCAAAATTACGGAGACGATTATGATGATAATAATAATAAATGTCTTGTGGTAGAAGTGTGGACAAACACGTAGTATTAGTTTGGTTCCTCAGCTTAGCTTGGTAATATACTGAACCCTTCGTGTGCAAGTGTGATAGGTATTCAATTAATTGTACAGAGTAGGTACCTAATTGAATTTTCTTTAAAGTACTGAAAATATGTTCCTTTACCTGACAGTGACTATCGAAATAATATAAAACTGTATATTACCTTGAATTTAACTAGAAGAAAGTATTTTTTAATATATTTAGTCCTGCTTAGATGTCATGATGATATGTAACTAAGTATGTATTAAGCTAAAAAAATGGTGTTTTTGTTTTGAAGGTTCAGGAACCTGAACTTAGTACATTTGGTTTTAGTATGTATTAAATAATAGTCACCCAGTGATCGATAAATGCAGTAAATATTAAAATATAAATAAACACGAAACATTCAATGAAATTTACACGGAAATTAAATAGCACAGTAGCTCAGTACTTGTAATTCTTTTCCATAAAAAATGACATATTTTAAAGGTAGAAATTAGGTAGAAAATATTTGCCACTCAAAAGTTACAAAATAACTAAACAGTGGCCGGAAAAAGTAATTGATTGAATCGTCAAGATCCCTCCATCTTTTTTTACCACCGATTTTAGGCGATATTTTTAACTCTTTGTATTTAGACACGTCATATTATTTTCACAAGGTAGAATTTAGGTAGAAAAATATCAAGTATATAAAATACTTCCAGGAGCAGCCTAATAGAATGGTCCCACATTTATTGATTAAAAAACATGTTTATGATGAGGTACTAATTTTTTGAGCAAAGATAGCAAATAATAGAATTTAGGTAGAATTTTTTGATGCATGTTTTATTAAAATCCGAGACTTGGTCCCTCCATCTTGACGTTCGCAATACCTTGCAATCTCATTATAGCCACTGGGTCCCGGTTGGTGGTTGTCATATAAAGCTGAATTAAGCTACCGATCATATGGACTCATAAAAAATAGTATTACTTTTCCGGGTCGGGCAATAAAAAGAAAATTTGGTTTTCCCCATTTTCTAATAAAGAAAAATAATGTGGCTCGGGATTGGACATATGCCCGGTTGGCGATAGGCTTGCCACCTATTACATTGTGGGACCTAGTGTCTTCGGCTAGTCGTGGGTGGTTGTGCCTCTGCCTACCTCTTCGGCGCTATGGGCGTGAAGTATCGTGTGTATCTTCAAACTTTTGCACAAGTTAAAAATTGAATGAGGATGTATTACAATCAGTGGAATCCAAAAACTTAACTGGACCTCCAGTTCCAATCCATTTTTATAATTGTTTGAGTGAGTTAATAAAAATACACTGTTCAATACATTGTCTTTATTTATAAAAACAATGCAACATACAGACATTTGAAAACAATATTTGTCTGAAGCACTAACTGCACCCGATTAGTAGTTGTTTTTTTTTTGCTATATAAACTTTATATACTCCAACGAAATACTGTATAAAGTTATCGGTGCCTTGCATAAGTATTTCAAAATTGACTAAGCTGATATAGCTTTACATTAAACATAGCACAGCCATAATGCTACCGTGGGCTCTTTCGAAACGATTTTCAAAGCTTAAATTCTAATAAATAAACCACGTTGAATAATTAAAAACTTTCATAAATTAAATGACGCAAACTACAGAAATAAGTACTACAAATTGATATATGCCCTAAGATCATGACGACACCGAACTCTATCTTAATGTACGACATTGCTAGAAAGAATTTTTACTACTATCCTACATGCGAACAATAAAATTTGTACTACAGAAAAAAACGTATCTGGTCCTTAAGCCACTGACATACAAGATAAGACAATTATTTTTGCACATAATGTTTATAGTTGAATTTTGAATTGAGAACTAATTCACAACAAATACATAAAAAAAACTGCGACAAACATACGCTGCGTGCTTTACTACGAACCAGATATCTAAATTACTATTTGTATGCAAAGATTTGGCAAATGCTATTAAAACAAAATATAATTGATATTTTAATACCATGTCAAAATATTCACGTGATAATACTTTCACCTTAAAAGAAATATATTGAAACTGATAAAATAAATTATTTCATTACTTAAGTACATTCAAAAGTCATCTGAAAAGTATTAAATATTGTGGACATGTGAAGGCACAAAACATATTAATTTAATGAAACATTTGTATGTGCTGATACATATAATGCATTATTATGAAAAATATTCTTTTAATGATATTAAGATATATTTATAAAAATAGTCACTTTATTTGGCGTTTATAATCATTTGAATAAGTACAATGTACGACAGAGATTATAATCATTTATGAGATTATTTTTAAGAATAAAATTGTTTAACATTTTTAGGTAATGATTGTGTATATTAAATGTTACAAAGTGGAATTGAAAGTGAGTATCTAAAATATTACATTTTAAGAGCCTTCTTCATGATCTTTGGTGATCTTGTTTCTAGGTTTTCACTAACAGTTCCATCGCTTCCTCCATCTCCGCTGCACACCTTATCCATGGCGTGGCCATTCGTTTTACTATGACCATTACATTTGTCATATCCGTTGGTCCGGACATCACCATTTTGTTTCCTGTCATGTATCATCTCTGCCTCTGTGCCGTTAACAGCATTCATTTTACTACAGCTTTTATTTAAATGTCCGTTTGTTTTATCACTGGCGTATGTTCCATACTTTGCTTTCCCTGATAAAATCAAAGATTCTTTTTACTCCATATAGTATTAAACAACTAAAACTGGCGTAATCATGTTAGTCACGAGGAAGGTTAGTGTTAGTTTTCACTTTTACTTATAATCATCTAAAAGTCTAGAAAGGCTTGAATGATTGCTTGTACAAATATCTGAACATTTGTGTCCCAGAATAACAGCTTTTGAATCTGTAAAATGATTTTTATTTCAGAGGCTCCCCAACGATGGGATACTACTCTAAAAGTAAAAACACAATGACAGTGCGGCAGACGAATGTGACACTAAAGAAATAACTAGCACAGAATAAAAAAAATTAGCAAAACACTAAAACAATTACAATACCAATCTAACGAAATTACGCCAGTTTCCACAGTTCTAATTTAATACAACATGCACTTAACACAATGCCTTAAAGAACTGAAGTCTTAAATATATTATTTAAGGGTAGGTTTTTTCTAGTTTTTGAGCAACATAAAAATTTGGAAGGTTAAACGAAAATTCAATGGACATCTTATTTAAAATGTTTCTTAATACAATTCAGAATTTATTAAACAAAAACTTTTGTCAGCTGTCAATAATTTAATGCTAACCACTCTGCACATGTACTTCAACTTTTAAACGATGCGTAGTTTAGTCTTTCGTTACATTTATTTTAAATAATTAACAATTTACTAAAACAACCAGCCCTAGAAAATTGTAGCCTCAGCGACATTCAGGTGGAAATGTCTTTGTTTACCCTGCACTTCATTTAGTCAAATTACATTATTGTAATATTGTAATTAAAAATATGTTTTTTTATTCAATTTAAAAATTATATATTCAAAGGATTGCCAGCAAACAAGCGGTTTTTGGTCAAATTAGAGACCTTTATTTTATAGATCTTAGGACCAATAAAAGATACTAGAATAGGAATTACAAAAATAAAAATGTTTATCATAAAAAATTATAACACAGAATTATAAATTATTCAGTTGAAATGTAGCGACGTAAAAATAGTTTATTTAGGAAAATATTTATTATCGTTGTAAAATACTTTAATTAATTCTAATACATTGATAAGTGCATTTTTTATTTTCTTAAAAACAACAAAACTAAATGAAATATAAGTTCTTGAATAGATATTTCTTTTGTATTTTTTTATTCTTAGCTTATTAAAAATATGCATTATCTTGTTTTTGTTTGTTTATGAATTTCGTAAGAATAATAATTAGCAAGAATAATTGATTTCCAAATAAATACATAAAACATCAAGCTACATACTAGTGCTCTATTACTGTTGCACTTAAACTGTATGTTTTGGCCGTTTCATACTTCTTTGCTTTCACACTTTATTATCTGACTAGGAGTTATAATAGTTATTACCACAAAACCATGGACAAACTTTATTACTTTTAATATCATAAACAGGGATTGAAGTGTTATAATACCTTGATAATTTATGTTGACAAATATATGATTTGTCAATCATAAAATTTGGTTAACAGGTATTCGGTTACAAGTTGCTGTAGTAATGGATTTTTAACAAAGCTAACAATTTACGAGGATAAGTAGTAAATCAGCATAGATTATTTTCATGAAAACGTTATAAAAACCATATCGATAATGTCAAACCCAGATCCTACAGGGACCCCATTGTATACGGCAATAATACAAAAAACTGTAGAGCAGCCAAGACATATCAGTTTGTTTAGCGCATATGCTTCAACTAAGTGCGGATACTTGGAGCGGACATCCGTCTGACCTGTCTAAGGTCTGTATCGTGATGTCGGAATTACTCTAATCCTGCTGTCTACGTCAAACCATTAGTTTGACATGCACGTAATAAGGTCGGATTTTTAAATTACTGACAACAAATGTGCAACGGACAGACAAGACAGAGTGTTCGCCAGCAAATTCAAATTCCTAGGATACTTATGTTTACTGATAAATTACCAACAACTAGTTTGCGTCCGCTCAGAGTATTGGCACTAGTTTTCGCATACATTCTTATTATATTATTATTCAACTCACCATGACAATCCGAGCCCGCATAATATTTGGTTGAGGTCTTCCAATCCTCTTTCAGTGACAAATTGTACATAGAGTATGCAGGGTCACCAGTCACTTCTTTTTCTATTATCAGGAACTTTGGTAGGGTTGCCAACAGCGCGTCTTGATCATACGCTGCGCTATACGTTTCAAGTAACACCAAACCTCGACACCTGAAATAGTGGAAAAATAATTTAAAATTAAAAAATATAAGTATAATATAGTCCTAAAAAATCTATTCGTTTTTAAGAAACTATTTATAGAAGTAACATACGGTAGTGTCAAAATAACGCAGTATCAAAAACTTAGCAAATATAGCCAAATTGTACACGCACGGGCGTACACGCACTCGACGTACGTAAACACGCTCGTCCCCGCAAAAGCACATACGTGCATCGACATATCTCCATATATCACGCCACATCCAAATCTTTCAACGAGAAGATTTTTTTGCGGTCTGGGCTACACCAGCAATAAATTAGCATTTGTACTGACCTGGGATGTGTGGGTTGTCGATAAATGTCCAACTGGTAGTATTGATTATCGTAAATGAAACAGCGTCGCTTCTTGAAAATAGTGAAGTGTGCATCGTCCCGCTGTGGGAGCATATTCAAATAGTCCCTGTGAGTCAGCTGCGTACGAACTTCGACCGACTGTCCATTCGTTGGATGCAATTTTCTAACAGTGTGAATGTAGGACCAGTGACCTTTCTGGCCGCGTTTCCGCAACCTAACTTGGGCTCTACGGAAATCGCTCTGTAAGTAATTGTGAACGACATCGAAATCTTGAAATGGAGGGAATTCGGAGTCGGACACAAGCGGCGATTTGACGAGGAACTTGCGTTTCTTCGAGTTGACATTGAGACGGTCTCCAGTGTCGATTCCTATCCGCTGGCAGACGCAGGCTATAAGCCGATTCATTTTCTTGTCGAAGTCTGTCGAGTTGTCAATGACGTCGAAGTATGGATGACCGATCCAAGCGGCTGCTGCTTTGTAATCTAATTCTCTAGCAAGTTCCACACCTTCTGAACGGCATGCATGATCCTAGAATTTAAAAAAAATCTTGTAGTTTTAGATACTAGAAAACTTTATGATATAATTAACTTCAGCCTTTACCCAAACAGTATTGCGTAATATTTTTTAGTATCTATATTGCATGTCATCTAGATTTTGTCAAAATTATGTTAAGCTACACAACATTTTAACACATTATTTTTTTTATTCTAACTAGGTTTTAAAATAATTATTGTTGCATTGTTACTATTTCACACAAACATGCAATTATGTTTGATAAAATATGACTAGAAAATGGGTCAATTTTATACTGTCGAGTATAAAGCACTGACTAACCGCCAGGCATTTTAAGTGTACCAAAGACGTAATTATGTTGTTTTGACATTTTATTGTTGACTTTACGAAAACATAACTTATCAACATTTTTCATGGTTTAAAATGAATAGACAAAGATTATAGTTTAGAAAAATAACCTCATATAAGAATACAATACTCGTAATGTAGATAAATAATTTCTAATCTGTTTAATATAGTTTGTTTTCTGACAAATTAATGTATAGAGGTATACTTTAGTTAAAGATACATCTGACATGGAGGTACATGTTTAATTTTAGATTAAGGTAGTTTCAACCATGCTCATCATCATCTTCTTCTTTTATAAATATGGCTTTCAATCGTTTTTCAGGACTTATTTAGCCAATCTCCTTATCATCATCATATTATATGCTAAGTATATGTTGTTCGAACAATATGACTCAACATTATCTTTGATAGGTGGCCTACGATACGTCTCTGCATTTATGTAACTGATAAATGTTTTTCTATTTATAGAATAAAAAGATTATGTGTTTACAATCGACCCACTTTATATCGTCAAACTTTTGAAAGAAATTAAGAAAACAATTTCCCCACCGAAAAAATATTTAAATAAGTTAATAATACTCTTTTTTATCATTCCTTAATTTAACTGATGTATAAAGTGCTGAAAACAAATCGAAATATATATATATATTTATGCAAAAACTTAATTTTTGTTGAAAACCGTTTTCTTTGAGAGGAATTTAAAACAATTATATCTATTCGATTTGTGTTTAAAAACTTACCTACAAACCAATGAAATTTTGGTTCTACAATTGTATTGTTAAATTGGCCTGATATTCTGATTTTAGCTATATGTTTTGCTGTCAATTTTATCAGTCATTGAATTAACCAAGCGTATAAGGCGGTGACTGACACTTACATACATGACTGTCAACCATCATGTAAACGTAACTCAGTGAGCGGTAAAACTGACAGTAAGACTGAGAACTCATGGCGCGGTTTCTACCAGATGCAGATCCCGTAGAAAGTAGATTTATATGCAAAACTTAAGTTCACATTTCATGACGCGATTTTCGCCCGCAGCGCCTGCGGTTGTTTGCGGTTCCCGCGAGCGGTCGTCTGCCCGTTAATCGTGCGGGCGGCGATCTTCTGCCGCCGCCTCGGCGGGTTGCGACCGCTAGCTCTGCGGACGCTTGGGGGCGATCATTTTATACTATTTGTACTGATTATTTAATAGCAACCGCGGCCCGCGCGATAATCAACCGCCAAGTTTGCGAGCGATAATCTCAACCGCGGCGGCTGTGGGACCGCAAAAATTACCAGTCTCGTGAGTTTTGAAATAAATCACAGAACCGCGACAATCAAAATCGCGCCGTGAGTTCTTAGCATCAAAGCTATTAATGCAGGCTAACCGCTTAAATACTGGAGATCCTATATCTACGTTGACAATCATTTACGAACGACCTAAGCTCTTTTTTTGAAGGTCCTTAAGATAAGGTTGCTTACCTCCGTGGAATAGAAATCTTCAGCGCCGTTTGCCGCTGTGACCATGTGCACGATGTGGTTATACCTGTTGTCTCGTAGCTCTACAGAATTCCAATTGTTGTTGTTCAGCATGCTCTCCCACGTCTCCTTCGATATAACTGAAATGTATAATTAAAACTTCAGTTCAATAGTCACATTTAAGTCTGATCGCGAAACATTAGTAACGTCGGGTTTCTAAAGCAATGTCATCGGGAGAACATTTGATTTCCAAAAAAAAATACTCTATAAAAAGATACTCATGTATATAAACAAACAAAAACATTTAAGTTTTACTATAGCAGGTGCTAGTTTACGTAATGAATGACGCGAGTCAAAACTATATCAATATATTCGACCTAATTTCCCCAAATACAAACATTGCCAAGATATCGGGAACGTAATTAAGATAGCAATATATTAATGAAAGCAATTTTCAAGGTACAATAAAGTATTCAATACTGTATTTACTATATCTTATCAATAAGATACACCATTTAAAAAATCTCGCGACGTCATCCACGTAATCGCTTGTATATTTACTTCTGTAGCCTTACAAACAAGTTTTGATAAAACACAACTACAATTATTGTTGTAGTTGTAAAGTTACTGCATGCACAGTAACTTTTTAATCGCAAATGTGCTGTTTAAAAGCGACCGACATTATCATCATATTTATAAGTGAAGCAAAAAATTTAGAACCCTTTTTACATGAACATATTTTAATAATTTATATTGAATAACTTATAAAATTTATGATTAGACCAATGAGCGGTCACTTGTTACTCTAACAATAAGTTTATATGTAGATCATAATAAAATAATATATTTGTTATGTATTCTATACATATTTTAGTACATATTGAGGATAAGGAAACCCTGAAACTTATTGTTTTTTTTCTATTTTTGTGTGAAAATCTTAATGCGGTTTATAGAATACTAGATGTACCAAGTTTAAAGAATAGTTCTTATAGTTTAGGAAAAGTGGCTGTGACAGAAATTATGGACAGCAGTAAGACATAACGAATCTAAAAGTGTTCCATTTTTAGTCTTTGACTAAGGAATCCTAAAAACGTATGTATTCTACAATTTTGAAGTCCCTTATTACTTCCGTCACTCCAAAATATAATTATGTATGTATTTATCTGTGTTTACGTATTTCAGTAGAAATTATAGGTACAATAATTCCACACAACTCCGAAATGATAACGTTACACTGGGCTTCCCCGATTCCATTTATTTCCCTTCTACGCTTGTAAGTTATTAACAATACGATCCATTAACAGTCAGACATTCGTCATTTTATAATGGCCGAAAATTTTCTCAGATCTTGCTTTCCATACACGTAGAAACATTGCGGTAATGATATTAAATTTAGTATGGATTGCCTTGGCTTTGACAGATTTTAAAAATGTTGAAATTTTTTTTTTTAATTTATAAGTAATGCTCGAGAGTTCTCTTTTTGCCAGTTACCTTAAAACTTCCAGAATTGTAACTATAATTTATAACTATAATATTTGTAACTACAAAAGCTATTCGAAGACGTTTCTTTAAGCATCATCCAGACGTTTGTAATCACGCCCCAATCACGCCTTCCACAAAGGTCAAAATTTGGAAAAATCTATGTTTCCCACGGATGCAAAAAATCAATGTTTACAACCAATGATTTAGTCCGTGTGGAACCCCTTTTAGAAACATGACACTTTAAACAGTTCCAACCTTTTCTACTTGACACCTGCTCGTCATGATGATGCACACTTTATGGTGGACTCATAATTTCCTAAGTTCAAAATATACGCTAAATTTCAGTTTTTATAAAATGACTCCGTTATGACTCATGACTGATGTCTGGCCATAGAATCAACGAATCTCTATAGCTATCCTTTGAGGATTGCAATACGTAGTGGAAAGTTCCGTGTTTACATCAAAAAACCTTATCACTCGCTCTCATATCGTAACAATATGCTTCACAATAATCCTATATTCACCGCATTGTTATGATAATGCAATCACGTGCATAGTATATAAAAAATAGATAGCATTCTTCATTGTTTTAAACAAAATGTTACAAATATCTGCAATGACTTTTTTTATCACCGTGAAAGTAAATATTATGTTTTTCATTCATATGTTTGTATGCATTCAATGTTGTTTATTACTTTATTGTCTACTAGCGGCCCGCCCCGGCTTCGCACGGTTATGAAATATACATATAAACCTTCCTCTTCAATCACTTTATCTATTAGAAAAACAACGGGTTGCACTTCGGGAGTGCCGTCAAAAGTAAAAACTTGTATTATATATTAACGTTGTGCATTTTTGATACTTTGGAATGGTTAGGGAATAATTTTTACACGATTTGCTTTATCAGTACGAAAGTACTATCATTTATGTGGTTGAATACAATATTCATTTATTGCACTATCGTACACAAACAAGACAACAGGATCATTCGCGCAAGCGCCCTGCACCGTCTTACGAATTTTCGATCGGATCACGTGTCCTGACGCCAGTTTAGAAGCTTTTACCCATTCCAAAAAAAGTGCGCAACACCGCTAAAGTTTTCACTTCAAAAAAACCACATCAAAATCCGTTGCGTAGTTTCAAAGATGTTGTGATATTGATAGATTCACCAAACTGTTTTTTTAATTAAATATTATATCAATGCAAATAAGTTTATGTTAAGTGATAACGAACAAAAAAAAATTCAAGCAACCCGACATAAAAAAGGAGTTTCTCAAGCGCACTGCATCTGCACGTTATATTTATACGTTAAAAAAAAACTATTTTTTCAAGTTTATTATGAGATTACGCAGTTAATTGTGAACAGATTTTGCTGATTCTTTTTCATAAAACGTAAGCTGTTTTAGAGGTGGTCCCTATATAAAAATCAGGTGGTTTTTAAGTTATAATTACATGTTTTTTTTTTCATTTTAAACGAGTATTGAAATTAAATTCGGTTGTCGCAGTTTTACTGCGCAAAAAAAAAATATTTGTTTTCTAAAAACGCTTTTTTTTTAACTTTTTAAAGCGTTTTTTTTGTTTGAAAACTGAGGTGATCGAAATGGTTCCTAGGTAGGTATACATTACATGTAGGTTTAGTAAGGGTTTATTTTAATTTAAAATTTATTTTTTGTTACACTTGTAAGACACCTTAGCCAATTTATCGTCATACAGATGAAAAAAAAAATATGATCTCCATTTCGCGTGGTCATTGCCTCACGCCTGAACGGATGCACCAATTTGGTTGGTTATTGTCAGGGGAAGGTTCTTATGATTAAAAAACTGGAAAAATTACAGATAAAATGGGAAAACCAGAGTACCTACTTCATTTCTTTCAAACCAAACTGTTAATAGCTGTTCGCTTCAAGCGACATGAAGTTCGCCACGTCGGCTAGTGACATATAAAATTGTCTCTTATTGTTCTTCTGTTTTTTCTACAAAGTATTTTATTGTAATTCTTTGAAACGATGTCATTGAATGTTACTATGGTCATAAAATATTCGTCCTTGTAGGTGCAAGTGTTCAAGATAATATAATATGTAAATGTTTAATGACTATTATGTAATTGTTAGAAGGTTCTCCTTGAGAACATTGGTGGAGTGTAATTTACATAGTATATGAGTCATTTTAGTTTGATTTAAAATAAAAATAATAATATATATTGTTTGTGTCACAATGATTTTGTGTGTGTGTGTGTGGGTTTTTCTTTTATTACGTGATACATTTCGTAGTAAATGTGTCAAACAAATCGAACAGTTTATTAGGCAGTAGATGATCTTAAAAATTATGATTACCATCCTGGTCTGGCAAATAATTTTAAAGTTACGAAGAAAATTCTGTCTGTTGACGCTATAAGCAACCGGCAGTTTAGAAATTTACTTACATGCACTAGCGTCCATGGCTCCTCTATCACATATTATGAGACAGTTTCTTTGGCACGTCCTGCCGAGTTCGAAGAATGTGTTTTCAATCTGTATCATTGTCTTCAGTAAATTTTCCTGGAACTTGGTGGCTGTAACAAAACGATAACAGTCAACGATAAGCGACATTATGTAAGGGATTAATGTCCGGGACGACTTGAGACATTTAAATTATCGAAGATAAGAGACATGTTATACAATCATAACAAATGTCAGGTTAACGATGACTTTGAATATTATAAAACATGACCTAACATAATGCATATAGGACAAAAATACACGTTGCTTATTTCTTCAATTTGGATACCAGCGTCAATGATATTCAGGATTTCAATCCGTGCTGTAGAAAGATCCGATCCTTGGTTAGGTTTTGGTGATTATGATATTATTATTCAAATAGTATCTTTCTTTAAACAATTATTGCGAACAGAGTTCTAAAAATTGCCGAAAACGAATTTCGGGTATTTTGTTTTGTATTCTTGTGGTAATCCAAAACTACCCAGTTTAGTCCATTAGTTTCGTAATATGTGGCACATCCTTTAGCAAATGTTTGTCGAGCCAGCAATTACGTTATTACAGAACAACACCACCATGACAAGCAATTATTATGGCGGAAGTAATCATTGTTCGCTAGTCATATCCAGATAACGCAAAATACGTTTTAAAGGGTACTAATCGTTATCGCCTCTGTGGTCTAGCGGTTCCGTTTTTGAACTTGACTGCATGAGGTCCCGAAAATTGGGTTTTTTCAATTTTCTAAGATATGTGCCCGGTTGGCGATAAGCTTGCCACCTATCACATTGTGGGACTTAGTATCTTCGGCTAGTCGTTGGATGCCCTGGTTGTGCCTCTGCCTACCTCTTCGGGGATATGGGCGTGAAGATACTTTTTAAAGGGTCCTATTATTAAAGAACCAAACCTATAGGTAATGTGTCAATTATTAGCAGAGGTATACAAATTCCTTTTTAGCTATTTATAGAGTATTTTTTATAGAGTAATTTATCCTTAGAATAATGGAAGGAACTGTATTTATCGTAAGAGGCGATCATAGGTCATCACGCCATCGAGACATGTGGTAGTGGTACGACGAACCTATAACATCTATGGATTCTTTAGGCCAAGGTTATCTCTTACCTTCAGTGGAAACTTGTGCTTGTCCGCTGATGGTAATTCTTTAAAAAAATATAGATTTTAGATACTTATTAGCTACCAAGTTTAGTTACTTAATTAAAACTAAGTTTTTTTTGTAAAATGACAAAACCCACAACAGTGAAACGTTGTTTACCAATAAAACGAAGGAAACGCAAAAACCAATCAGCAATAAAATAAACGTTTCGACGCAATACCTACAATAAAAAAAATGCATAGCTAATTTCAATTTATACAATTACTTCGCTCATTTATTCTCGATTATGATTTATAAAGGTTTTTTTATAATTGCTTCAGCTTACATAAATGCTTTTAATCAGCAATAAAGTCATTTATATATAAAATGTCATTGAATTCATTGGATTCTTTGAAATTTGATGATAAATCACATCACAAATGAGAATATTGTAATTTAGTTGTTAATAAACTAATCTAGATCATAACGCGTTTGTTTGGAGGGTCGCCAAGCTGTAAATGTTGGGGATGAGAATGTACTAAGGTGTAAGAGTAGACAATAATGGGAGTTTCCATCTCAGTGCACATGACAAACATCATATTTTCAAAGATATTTTTAGAATAATAGCGCATACTTGCATTATACTAGCCTATCCACTCGACTTTGCACGCACAGCTTCAAAATATAAAACAAAAAGTAAAGGTAAAAGTTTTTACTAAAAGCATATATCTCCGCTGATTTTTGGCTAATTTTTGTTAAAAGCTATTTGGATTCTATATACTATAGGTTCAAAATTGCTATGGTTGGAGGATCAAAATTATTTCTGCACATTTACCGTGATCCAGCAACAAACAGGCAAATGGACAAGAAAATTGTTCGTAATACCAAACCTACCCCAGTTATTTCAATAGAATATATTTAAAACAAAGTAGGTAGTAACTCTTTAACAATTACTATTTAAAATTACACCATAGAGTTATATGTGAATACGGACAAACATTTAATAAGTGGCCGCTGGCCAAGAACAATCAAATGATTGCTCTAAGTTTGCTAAGAATCAAGAATGTAGGTAGGTATATTACAAGTTATATAGGTATACAATGGTAGATTGTAGTTGTTTAGTCAATTTCGTAAATAAAAAAAAGTCGCACGACATGTCATGTGACTTTATTTTTAATCACTTTGTATTATTCACTATTTTGCTTCGCTACGTCTGTGATCGTATTAATGACATAACACAACAAAATAGCACATAGCACAATCCTCATCTGGAAAGTTTCAATTTGATTGAAAAATACCCATTAACAAAATGATGCGCCATTTATTGAATTCATTTGTTACAAAAAATGTGATAAATGAAGTACCGC
>NJDC01000214.1:53122-67307 GCA_002245475.1 Calephelis virginiensis | reverse complement strand
ACGACATGTCATGTGACTTTATTTTTATTCACTATGTATTATTCACTATTTTGCTTCGCTACGTCTGTGATCGTATTAATGACATAACACAACAAAATAGCACATAGCACAATCCTCATCTGAAAAGTTTCAATTTGATTGAAAAATACCCATTAACAAAATGATCCGCCATTTATTGAATTCATTTGTTACAAAAAATGTGATAAATGAAGTACCGCTGGACCGATTTTATGCAAACTTCACATATACCATCTACTAAATAGTCCGAACAAAGCCTAAAACATTTGGTTTGGATAGGTGAGCCCGTTCTTGAGTTATAAAATTACAACAAAAAGTGGCATTGATTTTTATATATATAGATTAGTGTAATATAAGTATGCTGGCTGATCCAGCAGACTTCGTATCGCTTGACATTAATGCTTCGACAGTAGCGCAGTCTGTCGGATCCGATGTGAAACATTCCAAAAGCAAACAACTACTTATTATTATAAAAATAATTAAAAAAACATTTTCCAGGAGACCAAATTGTGAATCTAAACCATTCTTGAATTCCCTTGAATACTCACACAAAATTTCATCAAAATCGGTCCAGACGTCTTGAAGGAGTTCAGTGACAAACACACGAACACAAGAATTATATATATTAAGATACTATGTAACATAATAATTATACCCAACATACGTAAACATAAGATTTTATGAAAATTCGTAAATGTTGGTTGAGTGCGTGCTACAAACAAAAATAAAATTGAGTTTAACAGTTTTTTTGAAACTGTAATTTATGTTTATTTTCCATCTTCCCAACTTTATTAAATTTGGAAAATCTTATTTAGACAAATGGGAACCAATATTTACAACCGTCTAGAACTCCTATTAAAGCATTAAAAAACAACCTAAAGTCTTAGCCTAATGTCTGAACGATCCATGATTATTTTTTTAATTCATTTTTAATGGTGTAATAATAAGAAGCTTGGATAAAGTTTAAAGAAACTTCAAACTTAAGAAAATAAAGGCACACTACAAAAAACCTACACAATTTATCGATTTCCTATTAAATAGAACGCAGCACCAAGTCGAGGTTCGGTCTTCTGAGATAAGAGATAAGCCCTTGGTGGTACTAGAGTTGTAGATAATCCAATTCATAAAAATAATGTCTCGGCTGAAGACTCTCTCCACAAATTCACGTCCATAAAATCCGTTGAAGTCGTAAAAACCGCGAGGTTAACTACACACTTGCCATTTAAAAAAATGTTTTAGGCGGTGTGTATTCGTCAAAGCAAACCCGTTTGTTACTTTGCCGTTTTCTATTACCAAAATAAAAGAACATAAATTTGTGGTTTATACGTCCACAAAAATAATTAATTTTCGAACATTGTCCTGATATAATTGGCATAGACATGGTCAGAGGAAGTTTTGGCGCCATCGGGAGGAAAGATGGTTGAAGTTTTTTCATAATTATTGAATTTCGTGTTTATATTGAGTGAAATTAGTAAATTTTGGTGGCATTTTGTAAAATTTTGTTCAGTGAAAGTGCACAAATGATATAATCATGAAGAAATTAGGGTATCGTGTATTTCCTCGTTGCCGCCAAATCTCACTACTTGAGCTTGAGTAATGAGGCCACCGCTTTACTAAAGACCCGACATTACTTTTTTTAACGACTTGTGACCAATTTTGAATAATTGAAACCCGATTTTGGCAAAGTACTAACATGAAGGCCAAAACCTAAACAAAGAAAGAAGACATGGTCCGAAACTTCAAATGTGGGCCCTTTGTGGGGAACGTCAGTTAGAAAACGCTACGTCTAGACACAGCCTCTCAAAAAAAAGACACTACAGTTTCTTCGTTTATTTTCAGTAGTATATCCCGCCTTGACTATGTCCTCTAGATATTTTTTGGACATTGACGATGTTGACGTGTTGTCAACGATATTGGAAACGCACGTCACTGCCGAAAAAAACAGAAGTCACAAGATTGAGAAAAATTAATTTTAAAATTCATTTGCCACACTAGAAATATTTCAGTAACTGAATGTCGAAAGAAAATATTTTCTTGGGATGCATATGCTTACACGACTTTATTAACAAGGAAACATTTAGATAGTTATTTTTGTTTGTGCAATTTATGTAATAACTATTTTCCAAGCAATGTACCTACACTTAACATATAACATTAAACGATTTTAAATAAATTACAGTAGTTCTGTTTCATATTATCCAATCAAATTTTATTTTTAATTTTATTAAGATTTTTTTTGAGAGGAGGCAAACGAGCAAGTGGGTCTCCCGATGGAAAGTGATCACTTCCGCCCTCGCCCATTCGCAACACCAAGAGTATCACAGATGCGGTGCCGACCATTAAGGAATGGGTACGCTCTTTTCTTGAAGGTTCCTAAGTCCTAATCGTTTGGGAATACTGCCCTCGGTAACTGATTCCACAAAGGCGTTGTGCGGGGTAAAAAATGTCTTCAGTCATTATGGTAAAATAGATATAACTTAAATAACTTTCGGTGAAGATACATTTGGAATACTCAAACATACTAACACATATATTTGCAATCTTATACATACACGTAGACAATGTAATAAAGACTGTAATTCCTGGTTGAACCTTGGGAGTTTTTTAGATCATTTTTATTAATAAGACTCAAAATGTTTTTAAGTTTTATAAGTTAAGCTAAACTTAATAGAAAAGAATTGACATAACTAATTTAATTTTCAATACGAGATTGATACTTGATTGAGGGCGGTAACCAAAAATAAAATACTTTCATTCAATCACGTTAACATGTGGGCTCAAGGAAGAATAAATTAATCGGATGGTCTGTTTGTTATCTTTGAAGAGAATCCAATTTAAAGCTAACATATACATGACGTCAAACTTAGCACGTGCCTGACTTTTATCACGCCATTTTTACTTGATCTATATTTATGCATAATGCATATTCAAATTTGAAATAATTATACTATCTAAAACAGGCTCCAAACAATAAGTCGGTTTCTACTTTACATATCAATGTCGTCTTCGGTATCAGCCATTGAATGTATGTTTTATTTTTATAGTAGCGGCCCGCCCCGGCTTCGCACGGTTATGAAATACACATACTATAAACCTTCCTCTTTAATAACTTTATCTATTTAAAAAAACCTCAACAAAATCCGTTGCGTAGTTTTAAAGATTTAAGCATACAAAGGGACATAGGGACAGAGGAAGCAACTTTGTTTTATACTATGTAGAGAAAACTGTGGTCTATAGACACCATTGATGTTTTAGGCGAGTGTGCCACTGCCTTGAGCTGTACCAACCACTAAATTTTTTTTTAACAAATTATTTTGATTAACCCAACGTTGAAGAATAACTTCAACGTTAAAATAAATTCGTTTAACTTTCCATATGCCTGTTAATCACCAATAAAAACAGTAACAAGAAAAACCAGAAATACTCAAAAACAAATCACTCTCATAATCGCACAAATGCCTGCCTCTATCGGCAATAGAAACCGAAAACCTGTAGTGAAAAATAACTGAACTTGATATTTTAAACGTTATTCTCAAAAAAAGGGAAAAAAGTTTAACATGGTTCCTTTTTGACTCCCGACGAAAAAATCGGGATTTGACGAGTTTGTGTGTCTGTCTGATCATAACTGACGTTATGTTGCTTCAAAATAAGTCGATGTTATTGGCATTGTCTTTAGCTTTACATTAAATGAAGTTTTGGAAGGGGTTAATAAAAATTTCAATTTTAGGATTTTTACACGCAGTTTGATTTTTTTACGGATAAGGAACGTAGACGCTTTATCCGTCTCATTAACACACATAGACTAAACTAATCGCAAGGTTTAAGTTAACATTATATTTATTACAATGTAATACAGACTATAACTTCAACTTAAACCTGGGATTACCTACTTTAGTCAATGTTTAATAGACAAGACGGTTTAACTTTAGTAACTGTATCTGACAGTTGAAGTACACATGAAATATCTGAACTATTTGCAGCTGGCCATGAACTTGAACTACTAGTTGCAGGCGATGTTTGTAGTGATCCATTAGTGATCGAATCAGTACGCATAAACATGAATGTAAGATTATTATGTTATAGTTTTGCTGACGCCTGATGTTTATCAGAAGCATCGTCTGTTTGGTTAACATCCCACACTTTAAAATATTGTACAATGCTTTCAGTCCTTAGAATCTTAGAAAATAACATGTTAATGTGACATGCTCCATAGTTATAAATTGAAGCCACGTCTGTGTTACTTCAACCATTTAGTGGTGGAACAATTTCTTCACAAACCACGAAAATAGTTCAAGGGCATGCGGGAAGTTCAGGTGACGTTTTGCGTGGCGTGGAATTGTTACAAAAACAAGGAAACAGTAACACCAAGGGCGACATTTGAAACTTTTAGGTCGACATACGCTTTCGTTCTGAATAATTTGGTATAGAAAAATCGAAACAGAATTTCGAACGCAGCAAATCAATACAAATCTATTGACCTGACACATACATCAGTGTTTTTCGAACAGAATTTGTGTGGAATAAGTTATGGTCGAAATTTTTTGAATGGATTTTCGTAAAGGGTTTCCGAATTCCGATCGTAAGAAGCGAGAACAGTTAAAATTCAAAAACTTAGATCATTATCAAAAAGACCAATGGTATTAGAGGATTGTGCAGCAATTGCAGTGCCCAGGTAGCGATACACCGCCATACCTATAACTGCCACCATAATAACTGTCATGTTCGGATCCGGGGAGTATGGTAGGCAATAGGCTTGCTCAATAATCCAAACATCTAGGCCACAGGACAGCTACTCACCTATAAGATCTATGTGTTTATTCCTCGGTTGTTTCTTTCCATCAGGCAAGCAGTGTGCTTGTTTGTTTCCTATCACATAATATGAAGTACGGATTGTTTGATGAATGAATGAAGGAAGGTGCCTTTTGATGGTATAAAAAGTTTTCAAAACTCACAGTTGCAAACAGTCTGTCACTCATAAGTTTCACCCATACAGATAGCAATAGCCAAAATTTATTCAAATTTAAGGTCATTAATGAAAAATCTTTTCAAAATCTAAGAAAAAAGAAAGGAGATGTTGAACAATAATTTAGATGCAGTAAAACTGTAAAAAACCGGCTTTAATTTGAATATCATGTTATCAATGTAGTACATAGTAAAAGAACTCATAAAGCACTTGTTGGATCGTGGATCAAATTTAAATGGGACCCATCGAATGAATCCGTTTTCGATAAAAATTAAAAAATCATTTATCTAGTTAAAAGTTCTGAGGAAACTCACAAAAAATAATCGAGTTGATAACTTCTTTTCGGAAGGTGTTTGAAAATCGAGTTCAAGTTCATCCATAAAACTTTAATACACGCGCAAGGTTACGACTTAATAATACTCGTACATTGTGCTTATACAGCTTCTCAAAGGGTTATGTATACAATCGTAAATATAATATATTCTATAGGTATTAATGAATACTAAATAAACTGATGAAAATGATACTTTACATGACCTAATATTCTTACCACATTTTAACATAGGCAAACGAAATGGGACAGATAAGACTACAGCAGTTTGGCAAGCACGTGAGATCTGAACAGACTCAAGTCATAACCTCAAATGTTTATTTTCGTTAACTGGCACGTGTTTAGAAAATCATAAATTTTATCTGTTCACGTTCATAGCGCCGAAGTGGTTCAAAATTGTGTTTCGAAATTTTTCTAGGTTACATTTTCATTATCTACTAGTAAATAATAAAATGTTCTGCGAAAATAATCGAAGGCCGTCAAGCTTATTAGTGCTTTAATACATTGGAGATATTCCATAATAAAAATAGTTGATATAGATGACAGAGTCGCTTCTATATTTAAAATATAATCTGATTTTTAAATATTTGAAGAATAATCGTCCAGTTTAAAATTGAGGCCTTGTTTAATGAAAATCAATATAGTCATTCGATTCTAGTGGAAACGGAGATACCTTCGATTGAAGAAAAAAATAAATTGTTCTATTCCGCATAGCGGAAGCCACGGGCGTACGCTTAGTAAAACACAAGGAAGTGAAAAAGAAACTCAGACTTACAAAACAAAATACAAGGAGAAGTAATATAATGAATACAAAGAAAAAACACAAGGAAGTTAAATACAAAAGGTATTAAAAAAAGGAAAAGAAGGTACTCGTAAAAGAAAACTGAGACCTAAAGAAAGTTCTTATGGAAATAAAAAGTAATCTATAGTTCACTCTAGGTTTGCACTAAAAAAACACTGACAAAACATTTTTTTATGATTTTGGAAGGCAAACAAGCAGACGGATTTCCTGATGGAAAGAAATTCACACCGCCTAGACAACAAAGGTGGTAATGGTGTATTGCCAACCTAAGGCCGGGATGTTAGACCTCGAACAAAAGTAAGTTTACCGACTACCTTACCCTCCAAACCGTAACACGTCATGACGTTATGGCGGCAGGAATAGGTAAGGCGGTGGTACCAATCCGGGTGAGTCGAAAATAATTAGCCACGTGTTTCTTATTACCAGAAAATAATACACACATAATAGAAGAAAAATAACAGTGGAAGCTTTGAACAAAGATACTATGCGAATATAGAGCAACCTAAATATCGTGAGTGATAAAGTGGTAAGAGATCACAGTAGCCAAATTGATGAGTCTTGACTCTTGATCCATAAACCACAAGCAATGTCGACCCCAAAGTGTTGAATTTATTGTTTTATTGTTACTATTAAAATTAATTAAATTAGTCATTTTCCCATCACAGTGTGGTAGAATATGTTGATACGAATAAGTATTCTGTAACAACTTTTAAACAAACATATTCCGAAAATATATATTTTTTTTCATTTTCTTATGTGAATATAATTAGGCTATATTTGGGACGGGTAGAAAGAATTTAATTGAATCACAGAAAACTGTTCCAAAGTAACGATATTATGAACTAATATACTAAGTACAATATTTCCCATTACAATGTTTCTTATTGCTATAGCAGCTGCAGGACTGATATAAACCATTAATTAATTGCGAAACATGTGGTCATATTTCCATATGTCATACATTCCTTGATTAGATACACACGCCACTGTTGTATAACGTTAGTGTATACGTATTAGTAAACAAAGTGTATATCACACGATAAATGAAGGCGACCCTGAACTTGATAACGTGTGACTAAAGGCTTTAAAACACAAGTTCCACACTCCGTTTAAATTCTATCATATTATGCAGCTCCTCGATACCACAGACCTTGGCTGACACAGGCTAAAAAGGACAAAACCGAACGTACTGAGTAGTGTACCTAGTGCTAAACCAAAGAAATAATGTTTATAATATAAATGTGACTCATATTTAGAGACACCAATTAAAAGTTGATGATAAAAAAGACTAAAGCAAGAGTAAGTTTAGTTGATATTACAATAAGTATATCACAGTGAAATAGACTTTAATACCAAATTAAATCTTGGTGTACTTCAGTCTATGTTTTATAATAAGATGGTTAGAGACGTTAGCTTAGCCGATTAAGTGAAATGATAATTACTCAGTCTATGGGCTAGATCGTAATTTCTTTTCTTTCTTTCTTTAAGTTTTGGCCTTCACGTTAGTATTTAGCCATTAGTCAAGTAGAAATTTGCATCAAATTTTATATCAATTTCAATTAATTTTAATTAGTCATCAGTCGTAAGTCGTCAATAAGTCATGTCAGGCTCTTGAGTAAAGCGGTGGCCTTTTTACACAAGCTCATGTAACCAGATTTGGCGGCAACGAGAAAATATACGATACGCTAATTTCTTTATGATTATTTCATTTGTGCACTTTTACTCAACAAAATTGTACAAAATGCCACCAAAATTAACTTATTTCACTCAATATTAACACGAAATTCAATAATTATGAAAAAACTTCGACCATCTTTTCTCTCGATGGCGCCAAAACTCTCAAATCGTAATTTACAATAAGAAAATAAAAAAACGTAAATCACTTATCGCTATAAGTAGTAATTGTAGAGATTTGTGAAAGGCTTTTTTAAAAGTAAATTCAGCACCCTAAGAATTAAGTAGCATCTCTCGGCTTCGAATTTTAAGTCTAAAAAATAGAAATACTAATGAAATGGCAGAATTCGTAACCGAAATTATGATTTAATAATAGTAAGGAGGTGTCTACCGTCTACTTCTCTGTAAGTCTTTTACTTTTTCATTCTTCATCTTCACAAAGCCGATTACTGTATTACGACTTACGAGATACATATTTTCACGGGCCCTAAAATCTGACCTAGTTTTGTCATCATTATTAATAATGAGACACAAAAAATGTTCATCACTATTTTGTAATCTTGAAAAGTTGGAAATCTAGTTCAAGGGCTTATGCTGGTGTTGTAGAAACCTTAAATAGGGCTTTAAGAGTAAAATACGAAAATAGCCGGCTCATTTACGATTCCTTCTGTTTCAGTTACAAAGAGAATTTAGCATAAAACAGTCTAGTTAGAATTAATTAAATCTACGTCGAACAAGAATTATTAAAAAAATTACATATTCGTAGCTTTGCTAGTGTATTTTTTCTGATACTTAACTGATTTTTTCGAAGCCATATTACTTCTTAAAAATATAGTTTTTCAATGTTAAAATAATTATTAATAAAACAAAATTGGGAATGTTACTTATAAACATGACTAAATTACTTCAAAGTTAGTAGTAGAAGCTCTATCGCTACTTACTACCACTGTTGTGCTGCAATTTGCCCGGGTGCAATAATGTCAGTAATGTTACGGTCCAGAGACTGACACAGACTGGGGTGGGTAGACTTTTGAGTGGATAGACCAATTTCGATGCGGATTTTTTGTTTGACAGCTGATATGATCGATATGGTTCTTAGCTGTTCATTGCATATAAGTTTTTGATTTTTTTGAATTTGTTTTTGTGTCAAAGTTTCAAAGTTTGTAATTAAATTTGTTTTAAACGCAACAGTATAAGCTTTCTTTGAAACGAGTGTGGAATGTGGATAGTGCAAAGAGATTCAAACAACGCGAACGCCAAGGATGTGATTGTTACGTTAGTGTTATGTGTTACATAAGATCCTACGTAAATATCATTGTCCCCTTTGTCCGTGTATTAATCTATGCAGTAGTCAGTGTATGGCAGATCTGACATCCTTTCACTACATACTTTTTTCATTCTTCATCAACAATTTAAATATTATTGAACCAAAAAAATAAATAAACATGCTAGTTCCTTAAATTTATTCTATTTGGAGAAATGCTTTAAATGTCAAGAATAAGGTACTTAAAAAATGGACCATATTTCGTTATTGCAGTTTTGGGAATATCAAATAAAATATATAAGATTGTTTCACTTCTGTAAAAACTCCTGAGCCTTCTTATACTAAAGGAGCAAAGTTGGTATACCAAGTTGGTACTTGGTATCACAATGTAATAAGGACAATACTGCCAAGATGAACCTTGGATTACTTTAGTCCATCTTTATTATTAAGTCCATGAATTTTATCGTCAAAACACTGTCACTTGATTTTATCTTAAGGTAAATAAATCAAATAGAAAGACTATCAAAATTAATAAGAATATTTTAAAAACTATATTTTCTAACAAATACTGCATTATTGTCGTTAGTTGATCTAGTCACTAAGATATCTCTGTGTACACCAGATTGAAGAGGATTAAAGTGATATAATCTCGCCGACTTATGAACCTGCGTCATCACATTGAATTGAATAATGAATTATTGTTGTCTTGGCGACGTAATCTTCAAGTGACATTTGAGGATAATTATTAATTTTAGTAATAGAGGTTCTCGAGTTTATGAATACTGGTTGTAAGAATTGGTTTGCACCTATTTGCGACGTAGATTAAATCCAACTAGTGGTCGCTCGTTGGTCGAAATTCGACCATAATAAATTTTAATATTTTGTTGACAAGAAAGCCATCTTCATTTCTCAAGACCACCTACTTTGTTTCCAAACTTTTTAGTGCATGCATGGTAGTGTGGGTAATGTTTTATTTATTGATTTAATGTACTTTATAAGCATTATTATTAAAAAATATTAGCGTTCTGCACTTCTCCTACACATAAAGTATAAGTGTGCCAAATTTTATGCTCCTCCGTCCGCGCAATTTTCGTAAAAAGGCGTACAAAGTTTTGGCATTACGTATTAATATATAGATTTTAATAATAATCGGAAAATGGAAAAAGTTTCCTCGAAGGTCACCTTTTTTGACAGGCGTGTTTATAACCGTCTAGAACGTCCTTTAGGGTTTTATACAAAAGAAAATGAACACAAAGAGTTTTGGCGCTATCGAGACAAAAGATGGTCATAGTTTTTTTGTGATTATTGAATTTCGTGTTAATATTGAGTGGTATTAGTCAGTTTTGTTTAGTGATAGAGCACGAATGAAATAGAAATTAGATATTGGGTATATCCTCGTTCTCGTCAAACCTCATTAAATGAGCTTAAGTAATGAGGCCACCGCTTTACTCAAGACCGTGACATGACTTTCTTTGTCGATTTATGACTAATTTTGAATAATTGAAAATAGATTTTGTAGAATTGGGTAATTTTGTAAAAATTTCAAATAGACTAATGATAAACGCTAACGCTAATGATCAAAACTAAAGAATAAAAGTGAGCATCGTTCTCTTTGACATGAAGTTAAACTCGCGTTTTGTTTTCGTAACAGTCGTCAAAAAATAATTACAGGTTACACAATTTCAATACAAATATAAAGCAATAAAAAGATTCACCTTCAAAAATTTACACAGAACAGCAAAGTAATCTAGAGAAAAAAAAGAAGAATAAATCAAACTTCTTAAAATGCATTTAGGTATTTAAACCATAATTAGCAGTGAAAAACTTTAAAAAAGTACAACACTCACAAGCAACCCTTAAGTTTATAAATTTAATATATACCTACTGCTCTTGATAATTTACCATCACTTCACTACATAGTATAAGAAGCTTACTACCATAATATATATAAAACAAAGTCGCTTCCTCTATCCCTATGTTCCTTTGTATGCTTAAAACTTTAAAACTACGCAACGGATTTTGCTGCGGTTTTTTTAATAGATAAAGTTATCAAAGAGGAAGGTTTATATTATGTACATTTCATAACAGTGCGAAGCCGGGACGGGCCGCTAGTTTAAACCATAATTAACAGTGAAAAACAATCGAAGGGTACAACACTTTCACAAACAACCCTTAAGTTTTTAAATTTAATATATACCTACTGCTCTTGATAATTTAAGGTTTTCATTTTTTTTAAGACACAGATCTAACTTATTGAAAGCATTATAATAATAAAGTAAAATCTATTTGCTTGAAAAGCTTATCTTGTTGACAAACAAACTGTATAATCGAGATAATGGTGTCTCCGCTTTCAACGACGCTCTAGTCTCTACGGTGTCAATGACCAGTATGTATACAAAATTATAATTTATTCAAGAGACGCAGAGAGTATTTAACTAGAACCTTTTCAATGTAAATTTGTTATAAGCTAGCTAATAGAACACATATTTTGTATTTTTCGGTTATAGCGTTCATTATGAGATGTTTTGAGTTTTCTTGTAATGTTTATGATCAAAAATATTTTAGCACTCAAATGAAGTTGAAGATGTGCTCATAATATGTAAATTACTTTGTTCTCAAGTGTCCGGTAATATTACATAATTAATATATGTACCTACGCTTGTATTATATTGATCTGCTGAACAGGACATAAGTATTGTTATGACTACAAGAATATGAGCAAGCAAATAAATAAATATCTCACTCCCATTGTTATTCGAACTCCTTTACTTTTCGTTACGTTATGGACTTCACTCCCTCTAGAGGTCCGCGATAGCACTTCCCTGCCCATCTTCAAAAAAACGGTTGAAGAATATTACTTAACACTTACATAACAATTTGTGACTTTATTTATATAGATTTATTAATGTTATTTTATAATATATCATTCTTATGAGTTTTTTAATATTATTATTGTTATGTTTAGGTTATTTATTTATTGTGCATAATGCCTTCCACTGTTTCATCTAATTTGAAGGTTTGGCTGGAAAAAAAACCTGTAGACCTAGAGATAAGCCCACCTTTTGTGCATTTTTGTTTATCACTGTCTATGTTTTATGTCATAAATTGTGTAAAATAAAGAATTAAATAAATAAATAAATATCTGGCGCCCGAAGGCTTGTGCCGTCATAGATTTCGATAAAAAAGTAAGATAATATGATACATATTATAGGATTTAGGAAGGATCAATATGGATCAGTAGTAGATTAATAACACACATGGACAAATACAATTAAATGGCCAGGTGATATTGATAAGATTTAGAAATGATAAAAATGCATCAAGAGAAGATTAAGGTTATAAAAAACGAGAACAAATACAAGTACATGGCGAGGTGATATCTATAGGATTAAGAATGGACAAAAAATGAACCAAAAAAAGAATAAGGTTCTAAAATACATGGGCAAGCGACTGACTACACGACAATAATGATTTTACACTGTATAAGTAGATAATAATTTCCCTAAAGCCTGTACTACATTTTATTTACATTTAAATAAAAAATGCGAAAACAAACCAGTGTAAATAATTCTACAAATTAATCATTCGGATTGTTCACTCCATTACAACTAAATAAAGATAAATTAGCTTTTAATATTCTATGCAGACATAATGTCAAAGGAAAATTTTCATATCGCGTGTTTTGGCACAAAGTATTGATAACTTTGTTCCAAATTCCTGAATTGTAATAACTCCAATTATGCTAAAAAGATAACAGCGAGTCTTTAGTAATATGTCTTCCATCACGAAACCGTTTACTCAAAATGTATTCAAATTATTTTTTTACATGTATTTTTATTTGTTAATAAATTGTTTGAATTTAGATGGTATTCGAATTTGTTTGAAAAAATTAACTCAACTGTTATCGTTATTGTTGCGAGTAAATTGTTAGTTTTTGGATACTGAATACATATTATATTGAGCTTTACAATTAGTATTCGAAGTATCAAAGCTTGTTCAAATTATTATATTATGTTAATATGACTAATGATCATACACTACGCTTTACAATGTACTAATGAAGCTATTTAGAACACAGCAGATAAATTTTGATTGAGCAAAAAATTTAGATAACTTGCTCTTGTTTATCTTAAGTCTGCCGTACCTACAGTCACAAATTATTTACTTTAAACACAATACAGTGGACAAGTGATAACACTTGTCAGGAGAGGTTAAATAATCTGTAAATTAAGAAGTAACCGTCAAGACTGTTAAAATATTACCAACGCATGACGTATCTTTTAGGTAAATCACAATCGCTATACTATGAACACGTCATGTACACGTAGGTCTCTATGTACGAGGGTTGATCTAAAAGTTCGTGGCCTAACCTACATGGAGCTATGACATTTTTTTAAAATCTACCGTCATTTGTTAGTATGTGTCATATTGATTTATTGTGCGCAGTTTCATTCCGATACTGCACAATATAAATTTTCTGTGATTATTTGTTTGAAGCAATCTGACGCAATTTTCAACAAGTGGGTAGCTGAGTTTAAGCGCGGTCGTTAGAAGCATTAAAGATAATCCTAGGAGTGGAAGGCCTACATCCTCTACCACCAAAGAAAACATCGATATAATTTGTGATTTCGTACTGGGTGACCGAGGTTTGACCATTGGTAAGCTGAGATAATTAGTTATGGCCGGGTGCAACACATAATAACGGAAGAGTTTGGGTTCCATAAGGTTTCTGCTCGCTGGGTCCCGAGGTTGCTTTCAGCTAAACAAAAACGAGTTCGATACACAATTTCGCGAGACTGTTTGGAACTTTTTGAGACTGATCCCGAGGACTTATTGTCTAGATTTGTTACCATGGATGAAAGCTGGGTTCACCACCATACTCCTGAATCAAAGCAACAATCCAAACAATGGAAAAGATCAGACTCTCCTACACCGAAAAAGGCTAAGGTCGTTTTGTCGACTAACAAAGTCATGGCTTCTGTTTTTTGGGATGCGAAGGGCATTATTTTTGTAAATTATTTACCGAAAGGTCAAACTATAAATTCTATTTACAATTGTAACGTTTTACGAAGACTCCGGGAAGAAATAAAAGAAAAAAGGCCGGGAATGTTTTGTTTCATCAAGACAATGCAC
>NJDC01000214.1:30235-42997 GCA_002245475.1 Calephelis virginiensis | reverse complement strand
ACCGCATTTATCCTACTTTCATGCTCTTTCTGACATACCCAACTCTCACTTCCATACAGTAACGTTGGAATAAGCACAGAATTATGCAAAGCGAGTTTAGCTTTTTGACACAAAACCTCGCTTTGGAATAGCTTACCCAACGCCCCATTCACACTATTCCCTGCACTCACTCTCCTCTCTACATCCGCGGTGTACCTTCCTACAAATCATACAAATTATGATGACTCCTGTAAGCATTACCATTTTATGACTCTTGAAGACAGACGTACATTAACTGACATGTAATTCTTGTACTGAATTTGCAATGTTTATATTGACTCCTTGGAACTCTCCTCTAGAATATTCACTTTTAATGTACCAAAAACTCAAACAAGACATAGCCGAAATCGCCTATTTGCCAGTCACTATACTCTTTCAAATTATGCATAAATTCGCCCATTAACAGAATGCACAGAACTTACAATAACAATTTTAATCACATTGACATATTTAATAATTCTAAAGCAACTTTAAACGAGAAATAACCCAGGCACTTAATAAAAAACACACACTCACACAAACATACACACACGCACATACACACACACGCGCACACGCACACACGCACGCGCACGCACGCACACACACACACACACACACACACACACACACTTTAGTCCATACTACATACCTACTTGTGTGTTAAAATTAACGACAAATTTTACCTTTATCATAATAGAAATAAAAAATGTAAATCCGTTATTGGCTATAGGATTAGTAGAACTGTAATATCTTATTAAGAATATTTAGCTGTAGATTTTGTTAATAAACAAATAACATAAATAAATAAACATTATTGTTACATATTTCAATGATGTTGAATAATATAATTGGATCAATCGATTGAAATATCAGTCGCGCACATATCGAAAAAACCTTAAAACGTTTTCCTCGACGTAGCAATTGTATTCATCATCTCATGCACTAGAATGGACACTGGTACTGCTAGATCAATTCGTAAGAAACTGGTTCAGATTAAACTGAAAACTCAGTAGCCTTAATGCGAATATTTCACACGATCCAAATGTATGCAATTAGGTAATTGGTAGTTTTAACTATCCGCTAAAGACATTTACGCGATGGATTTAGTTCATCTACAACTTTATAGTTAGACTTTCCTAAACCCACATTCGAATTACAGATATCAATAGGTACCATACATCGAATCCATAACATTGAAGGGCTTCGATCAATTTCTAAAATGTTTGGTTCAGTCATGAACAGCATTGACATATTTTTATAGGTCAATGAACTCTTGTACTTTTGAATGGTTAATTTTGAAACCATATTGTAAAAACTAATTTCAATGTTATTAAAATTTACCTTGGTTTGCAAGGGCCATTGTGGTTTATGCAATGTCGAAATGCAATAAAATCTTACGTTCTAAATTAAATTCAACGAAAGTGTTTTGTACGAGCGAGTCAAAAATTGGTTATCGAAAGGACCACCAGAATAAATGGATTTATATTTAACATGACACAGGCGGAACTTAACGTCACTTCTTTGCGTAAATAAAATTATTAAAAGAAAAAAGTTATTTTAGAAATATTTCAAGAGACGGCAACGACTTGAGAAGTCAAACTGTTTTGTTGTCGAAAACAATTGACGTGACTTACGCACGTAACTAATTCTCGTGACATTTTATTTTTTGTCTTTCCTAAATTGAATTCTCGTGTTTTTACGACCGTTATTTATTTGGAAGCATCAAAAAAGCTATTTAATTTCGAATACTAGTGTTAAAAATAACTTTATACGGTTTAACTTTGTAAAAAAAACGACAGGTTGCACTCAGGGAGTGCCGGCAGAAGTGAAAACTTGAATTTCAACGTTGTGAATTTATGATAATTATTATATGAATGGTTAGGGAATCATTTTTCACGAATTGCTTTAATTGTCAGTATAAAAGTACTCTAATTTATGTGATAGAATACAATATTCATTTATTGCGCTATAGTACACAAATACGCGCAAGCGCCCTGCGCCATCTTATTCGCGCAAGAACACTGCGCAGTCTTACGAATTTTCGATCAGGTGACGTGTCCTGACGGGAGTTAAGGAAGTTTTTACCCATTCCAAAAAAAGTGCGCCACGCCGCTAAGGAAGTTTTCACTTCAAAAATGTTGCAAGTGTGATTTTGCTTTTGTCATAAAAAAACATGTGTTCTGTATTAATATCTACACTTAAATTTATATCTTTATTTGCACTGGGTTCAATGGAATTATTTTCAGCACCTCAAGCTGATAGTTTGTATATTTATACATTTTAACTGATGTCTGAACACGCAAGAGCGTTAGTGAAGTCAAACATTTCATTTAATGTTCTTTAATGTTTAACGCATATCCACATTAATACCTAATACACATGAAAAATGTGTTTTTCATTTGATTATACGGAATTGACACCGCATCTGTCATTTTAAAGAAACTTGGAACAACATAACATTGGTTTCCTAGGAGCGCAAAAAAACAAGCTGTCAAATTTCACCGTCCTGTTAATAAAGATGGACTAAAGTATTCCAAGGCTCGAGTTAACACTACAGTGTACATTTATTACTAACAGTAACACCCACTTTCCGAAACGCCAATCAATTTTTAATCAAATATTTATCTCTTTATGAGTTCGATCTAGAAGTCTCAGCCGAACTCATGTTAAACAGCTTTTATGATCGGTTTAAATTTCTACATCGAACTTATGAAGAGATTAGTTGTAGATCTAAATTGATTGTCGATTCGAAAACTGGGGTTTAGTGTAAATATATTCCTTATTTTAAAAAACAAACTAAAAAAATACTTCAAGCAATTATTATATTAAGCTCAGTTGTATAAATAAACATTTTTTTCATCACAATTATCCTCGCCAAGAATTAAATATAATTGTATTAAGGTAGATACAAATTTATTATGTATATGTACAAAAGATTCTGTGCATTCAATTGTTTTTAAACTTGGCACAGGACTGACTGTTGTTGACCTACCTCACATCATCACATGCTAAAAACGGAGAATGGGTGTGTCTGTAATTGCATCAGGGGAAAACCTTTAACATGATCACAAACATACTACGAATGTCCATATAAGGTAGCGTTTTCGTAGCAGACACACAAATACTTATCTACAATTGTACATTGACTAACGAAGTAATGAACACACATGACATTTTTCTGTTACAAGGGTCATTATACTCGTAGAAATTAATGTTAAATTCTCAAAAACGTAAAAGTGGGAAAAACTATAAATATAATAACGGCTTAAGTAATGATAAAAAAAACTATGTAAAGACAAGTACTAAATTAAGTAAAGGTAAAATGCTTGAGGGATACCGATTATGTCTACAAAGGTTTGAAGTGTACTACTTCGGCACCTGAGTCTTGTGTCACACGTACGACAAGGGATAAAACGGTTTTTTTTTTTATTAACTAATTTATTGCTAACCTCGCGGTTTTTGCAACTTCACCGAGCTTTGTGGGCCGAGCAGAGTGCTTAGCCCGAGACATCATTATTTAAATGGATTGGACTGTTACCTACAACGCCAGCAACAAGGGCTGTCTCCCGGGAGACCGTACCTCGACTTGGTGCTGCGTTCTGGTTACTGAGTGGACTTGATGAAGGGATGAAACGGTATGAGTAGATCCAAGTAGGTACTCGAGACTTTTCTCCGATAGCAAGTACATTTTAGTATCGATATTTTGAAATTAAGTATCGAGTAGGTATCGGTTAAAAGTACTGATATCAGTAAATTGTATGGTTTACGGAAATTAAAGTAATGGATGTTTATCTTTTAACATGGATAAAAAACGTTTATCAGTTGACAAGCTTCTTTGTCTAATTGTCCGAAAATTGTTTAATCGGAAGACATTTACAAATGTCGATTTTCTTGAGCAGCACCACGAACACGGACTTTTTTCATAAATTATTTTGAAGGTGAGGTTTTATACTAGCGCTTACCCGCGACATTCATGGTCGGGAGTAACTCAAAAAATATCATTTTATGTTAGAATATTATTAGTACTTTTCAATAAAGAATACCAATACTTGTTACGGTTTTCACTCATAATTCTACAAAAACGATACGATGCTAGTAAGTATCGATACTTTATGATCGATACTTGACGACCGACACCAGTATCGATACCCCAGTGGTATCGTTACATCCCTACGTACAACTACCACACAACATCGCAGCGACTAATGTAGTCAAGCAGTGGTTACGTATTAATAATGCAGCTGCAATTTTGTATACATAGTTGCGTTGCCGAGTCAACAAAATAAGAACATGATTGCGTTATCAGAGCTGGAAATACCAGTATTTTTGAGAACCGTCGGTACCTAATAGCCCTTAAAGCGATACCAGTCCCATTGGTTTTATTTAAGAGTTTTATATTTTTACTGGTACCAGAAAATATATGTTAATATTTTTCTTCAGTCGAAGATATCCCTTTTCCTACTGAACCCATTTTATCCTATAAATGAAAATTGGCAACGCGGCACTTTTATTTAACGGGTATTTTTATTATTTACAAGTATTCATCTGTCAGATTTAGTACTTATTGGTAATAATGTCAGGACGGTACTGGTATACAGAAACGGTATCCAGGTATCGAAATGGCAAGAACCGCTCAGTACCGGTACAGAACTAGTATTTTTATTATCGGTTCTAAGCCTTGATAGACAATTCAACACCGGTTATTTCCGCGGAGTCGGTGCGTCGACGCAGACGCTGTCAACGTCGATAACGACGACAAATTGTAGTACCTACGCATGCATTCTACTGTTTATTTTCGATACAAAATTGCGCCCGGCCAAGTCGTGTGGTTGTAGAGTCGGTCGTTGTCGCACGTGTGAATCAAGCCTAAGAGTTATTATTTCGTGTATAACACGTTGATTGATTATAAGGACATGACCTTTTAAAATGAATAATACGTTTATAGATGTATTGATCGAACTTAATGACACAGATGACTAAACTCCCCATACCCATTTCTTACCGGCACATAATTCAGGACTAATTTTTAAGTGGTTTTAGTCATAAATTTATATTAATAGAATTTTACTACAACACTTAAGCAGAATATTCATTGTTTTCAACCTCCAAAAAAATGGAAGAGGTTCTCAACTCGAGTGCAGGTACATACATTTTTTGTTAGGCCACGCATAACTTTCTACATAATATGTAGTACCTACATACCTAGTAGACCGATTTTGATTCTATTGTTATTAGATAGTATTCAAAAGTGACAAATTTTAGGGCAATTAGTTAAGCGCTTTTTGAGTTATTCTTGTTAATAGGTATTAGTTTACCGGTCATTCCCGCATGTCACCCCCTAGTTTGTCCCCGCCGGTGACATGTGGGAATTCTTTAAAAAAAAAATCCCGGATGTAACCGGGGGGGACAAACCGGTGGCAATCGGGAATTGAGTCATGAACATTTTTTTCTATAAGGGTTATTTATATCTTTAAGGGTTCTTTTTCAATAAATTAAATTTACATAAGGTTTGAAATTAGATATTTTAGAAAGTTTTTTATAAGTAACTTAAATAATTTACCTCACCTTTCCATCGTAAAATTAACAATTTATTACACATTATTAATATAAATTTATTACCGAATATTAAAATACTCGTCCTTTATTGTTTCAACTGCTTAAAATATAGAATACAGTAGGTTTCTTTGTTTTATTTAGATAAAATCATCATAGAAGGGGAGGATCAAGTCGAGTGGAGTGGATCATTTGGAGTTATATATTTACGAAAGTTAATTTTTTTTACCAAAAAATGAATCAACAATCAATCAATATTGCCCCCGGTGACATCCGGGATTTTTTTTAAAAGAATTCCCAAATGTCACCGGCGGGGACAAACTAGGGGGTGACATGCGGGAATGACCGGTACAGATTACATAAGTAGTTACTTTTTTTATTTTAGGTAGGTATTGTACGAGTACTTATTTAGTATCGCAATAAAATAGTTTCAATACAATAAAAACTTCCAATTGTTATAAGTAGATATCTCAATTATTATTATTAGCGGCGAAAGTTACAGAACACCATTATAAGGTAAAACTAAATAAGAATTCTATTTAAAACACACAATGCTGCGAAAGTTTATGAGTTTCGAATTTTGGCACGAGATCATGGTGAACTAATTAATGTATTGAAGTAGGTATAGCTGCGTGTGATTATATGCATACAACCACGCCGTCTAGTGTATATAATCTTATACGTGGGGATTACTAAAAGTTTTTGGAACTGACCACTTGCAATAATTATAATAAAAAAACTATGAAAAAATTAAAAAAGGAACTTTCTAAGAACATACTACTTTTTTAATTTTCGAGACATTTTTTTTCAATTTGGCGGGGTTTAGATATTTGTGTGTCGCTATTACAATAAAATTTAATCGTGAAAATTTCCGCTGCGGCTTAGCGGCCAATGTTAATAATGTATCTCAATCTAATGGATTTCAAGCAATCTAGATAGCTGCGTATCCGGCGACCTATCCCGTACCTAATTGCCATATTTGTCCTGTCCACAGATATGTTATTGGCAAGCGATAACATAAAAATGGATCAAAATATCAATCTTGGACAGCAAGTTTTGGATTAGGATTGATTATTAATATTGGCCGTAAGTCAACACGAGAGTTGCGAGAGACCCTCAGCTGGCATTTGGTGATGAAGTACTATCTCGTAGCTCAGTGTAGGTATTCGTGGTTCAGAGAACTTAGACATAGATGAGATCATCTCCATCGTCATGAAACGTGAAGGTTGGCCGGCGGCTGCGGTTACTGAATCTAACATCGTTAACGTGCGACTACTAATTAAGAGTGACAAAAAAATTACTTGTCATCAAATTCGTAATGAATTAAGAAATGGACGTATGTAGTCACATGCCAAAATTTTACTTGAACAACTGAAGGTTCGGTGGCTTTGCACTAGATGGATACCACATTATTTAACGGAAGAAAAAAAAACTGTGTAAAGTGATGCGAAAAAATTACAGACAAGTTTAATGCGGGAGAGTCATTGGGTTTCTATAACATTGTAAAGTTTAAAACTGGAAAGAAAAAGCCAGTCAACTGAATGGATCTTTCCTTTTGAAGAGTTGGGCAAAAGTTATGAAGATTCGGTGCAAGGAGCACTGGCAAAAAAAATTGGCTCTTTTGTCGGGAAAAGTAAACATAATGTAACAGTGCAACTTGAAAATCAAAGGACAGTCACTGCAGATTGGTAGGTATGTAAACCTTTGCTTGCCAAGTATGTTAGAAAAAGTTCGCGAAAAGTGTCCTCGCAGTTATGTCATCCTTCACCACAACAACGCGTAATCATATTCTGCTGACCGAACTAATGCGTATTTGAAGGCTTCAAATGTGAAACTGATGACCAATCCGCCGTACAACTTCTATTTATTACCAAGAATAAAAGACAAACTTTGAGACCTACGACACTCAAGCCCAAAAGCGGCGGTGAAGGCATTTCAAAATGCCGTTGAAGAAGTCCCTGCCGAAGACTGGACCCACTGCTTCACACAATAGATCCAACGAATAGAAAAATGTGTAAATAGTGAGAGTATACACTTTAAAAGCAATAAACAAATAGTTTTATTTATCAGAATCCAGAAACTTTCAGTATAGCCTCAGTATGTCCAGCAATTATACTAAACCCCCAGAAATAATTAAGCTTTCTTGTGGAAGTCGCCAAATAAAAAATGAAGAGGAAAATTTAATTTCTGTGTTAAATTAACTGGTTTTAATAGTTTCACAGGAACGAGCCTAACCTCAAATGTCCCGAGTTCAATGAGCAAGTACTATCGCAATACATAAAAAAAATGGAACCACCTACTGGCGTCCTTCGTTGCAGTCGTGGACGTCAAGAGGGGAAATGTTTGAAGCCGTCACGACCCGTAATTTTTCTTAAATATTTATTCATCATAAGTGAATGGTCAAAGGCTAATGTTGTTTTTTGTTGATAAAAATTAATTAGATACTTTAAATCTACTACTATTTTTCACATCTTCGTAGCCTTTTATGATCATCGAGCGAATCGTCAAAAAGCTGCACTAACGAAAGGCTATTTTGAGTTAATAGACCAAAATAGCTGATAGATCCGAATTGTCATTGCAATTACAGTGATGTGGTTTTCATTAACACACTTGAACCTTATTACTGTATCTGTTCGTATGCAGTTACAGGTCGAAATAAGTACACTCGTTGAAAAGGTTCGTCTAGAACTGTAATACGCATACACACTGGAATCTCGACATTGTATCACACAAGTAACGGTTCTCTGGTGAGTACTCGGCTTTAGGGTACTGTTTCTAATAAGGTACCTGCTCTCACAGAGCAAGATCTGATTTAATTTCTCTAAATTTAACAAAAAAAAATTATGACGGAAAGATTTAGATAATAAATGGTTATTTTATATACCCTTTGCCTTTTTTGTTGAATGCCCGCAATCAGGGGCAGCAATAAGTTTTAACCAGGGAGCTGGTAGAACTTAGCGCTGCATGGTCAGTTTGTATGCTTATCACAAATAAACTATTGGAAATATATTAATCTGGTTTATAACATTAGGATGAGTCAAAATAAAATATGAGTTTTAGCTACTATGTTTTCTTACTGTTCAATTTATTATTAATTATATTTAACTGAACTAAGATTATAGATTTATTGTATAAGATGCGAAACATATTTAAAATAAAAATGAAACAAACACACATTTTTGTCACAATTACAGCGTCCATGGGAGTTTAGCAAAAAGCTGTTTGGATTAGTAGCATTGCCTAATCAATTCTTTTCAACATTACATTTATGTTTGCAATGTATAATATTTTCTAATTCTAAACTTGCAAACAAAATAAGGTTTTAAATTTCAGCTTTGTGGTGTTTTTGCCTTCAAATACCATAAAAAACAAGTAAACCTAAAATTCAAAATTTTTAATAAGCCCCAAAAAAACCTATGTAAGATCTAGAACCATTTCAATTACATCAGCTTTCAAACAAAAAAATAACATTGAAATTGGTTGTGGAAATGTAGACAGACAAGCAAAACATAAATAATTATGTTCACTCCTTTTTTTCTATCTTGGGTTAAAAAAATATATTTGGTCAAAGTTATTACATGCTTGTTGTTTTATCTTGATATGAACATGATTAATCTCAGATAGAGATAGTGTTACTATAGTTTGATAACCAGTTTCCAGACTGTTTAACTTCATTATTTTCTGATAATCTTAGCAACAAAAAAGTTAGCCCGTTTCTTATTGTATATACCTGACTATAGGCCAGAGGAGGATTAACTGTCGAGAGCACCCTAGGCAAAAATTTAATAGTGTCCCTGTAGCTGTAGGGTACTAGGTATAAGTTTG
Organism: Calephelis virginiensis; assembly: GCA_002245475.1. NCBI lineage: Eukaryota > Metazoa > Arthropoda > Insecta > Lepidoptera > Riodinidae > Calephelis > Calephelis virginiensis. Next base: position 33,598 of record NJDC01000214.1, on the reverse strand, counting down.
TGACTGAATATTTAGGGAAATCTTTAGATTACTGTTTCAACTATTTCGTGAAATTGATTTGATAGTTTTGAGGGATAATGCTGTTAATTACTTGCATTGTACTTTTTTTCACTGACGTCCATGCTTCTCATGACCTGGCTCCCCTAGGCAAGTGCCTAGTTTGCCTTAAGGATATTCCGCCACTGCTATAGGCATACATTTGACATATTGTTACAAAACATTTAATGATACCAGAGACTAGTAAATGTATTGTTTTCCATCATACTAACAAATTTTACTTCCTTGTGTTGGTCAATCACATAAAAAGTTAGTTGTATTGTGGTAGACAGACATTTTTCTTTTATATAATTTTTGATAACTTCCTAATTTAATTATAAAAATATATTATGTTGGAGAAGTTTTAACTTATCTAATATAAACCATCACTGTCTTAAAATGTTTAAGTAACTATTAGAAATGTTTCATTTTGTATGTACACTAACAAATCTAAAAATTAGTTAATATGCAATTAAAACTACTGTGTCAGTAATTTATAATAGAAAAAAATGAAGTAGAATATATTTTTTATTTCATCTACAGATTTTTTTAATCTTGACAAATTCTAAATTGTTTATTAACAAATTATGACATTTAAAGTATCTTCACGCCCATATCCCCGAAGAGGTAGGCAGAGGTACAACCAAGGCACCCACAACCAGCCAAAGATACTAAGTCCCACAATGTGATAGATGGCAAGCCTATCGCCAACCGGGCACAATTCCAATCCCGACCAACATTTTTTTATTAGAAAATTAGAAAAATCCAATTTTCTTTTTGTTGGTCGACCCGGGATTCGAACCCGGGACCTCATGCAGTCAAGTCCAACACCCGGACCGCTAGACTACAGAGGCGATTATGACATTTACGTTTAAAATAAACTTTTACAGTAGAAAGACTGAGTTTAAAGTACAATATGGTAAAAAATCTTACCTTCATCCGGGCTGAGATCTGCAAACTTGATGCCACCACTGAAAAAGAAAAATATAATTAGAGTTTTCTTATTATATATAAATACTATTGAAGTAAAACCTATTATTGATTTATCAAAATTTTTAGTCAGAATTTAATGAAATATATTTGTTTATTGAAGACTACAGTAATGTATAATATGAATTTAAATTATTAATTTTGCCATAGTAAGACTTAGAAGAATCTTAATCTAAATAACTTGTATCATTGAGAACAAAATCATATAATGGTAAGGAATAATATGAGTTGAATAATTAATATTTGCAACATAAGCTCATGTCAACGAGAAAGTTGCACATCCTACCTTAGGAGGACGGTAGCCGTTTCCGGCACCCGGAACACCTGGAAATAAACACAATGTGGAACAATGTTTTATTGGATCTCCTTACGGAGAAACCATCATTTGGACACCACAGAGAATACCCAGCATCTTAAGAGAATAATTATTTATTTATTTTATTTCTTTGTTTTAATACAATCTCAAATGATATAAAGTGCAATATCTATCGCAAAGTGCGTTAAAATAATTGACTACAAAATATTTACAAAAAATGATCCAACATCGCACTGTAAGTACTTACAGAGTCATCAGACATCACATTTTTTAGTGTTTTTAAAATTATCAAATAGAAATATTTACCTTCCATCCTAGATTCTCAAAAAATGTGCAGAGACGAGACTGTCCAGTTGTTTTGCCGCCGCAAGGTCCTGTTTAGGTTATAAAAATACGTGTATTTGTTATAAATAGATGATAAATACTCACGTGTTACATTAATAATAAATTGTTACCGTGGTTAATGTATTATAACAGAATATCTTGAATACACTGTACTTGGAATTTAAAGCAGTATTAATATTTAAAATATATTTTAACACAGAAATTAAAAATACTTACCACCTGTCAGCACCAATTTATAGACAATTTTCTGTGCTTGATTCGCCATTTTAAAATTAAAAACAAATAAATATTATACTAAATTTATACTGCCATAATATTTTTGTTGGATACAAATATCATAAAAATGATAAATATACAAAAGTTGTTAAAAGAGCCATCACTGAACAGTGCGCACCGCCTGAAAGGCGCGCAACAGCGCCGCGAATTACGAAAGAAAGATATCGATAGGAGCACGAGCATGAAGCTGAAAATTCGTAGCCACAGACTAGTAAGAAAACTACATGTTGAGATTGACATCTGGGTAGCCAGTTTGAGTTTGGCGCAACATATAATAATAACAATAAAAAATAAAAGTATGTAGTCTGCTGCTTTCAATATACGTAAATAAAATTAAAGGACGCTAATTGCTTTCATAACTGAGCCCTTACCATGAGTTTAAGGCATAACAAGTTTACTATCAAAGAGAAAACAATAATACGTAAGAGAACATAGGACTTCATTGAGAAAAAAACAAATGTCAAAACGGGAACACCTTTCTCAGCCAACCTGACAAGTACCTAATCTATCTGCCAATACACCCAAACTACCAACCAACAGAAGAATAATAGTGACGTTCAGTATATCGTCTGTGTTTATCGATATCGATAAAAGGGTCAGATAGGGTCCTATAATTATTTTTACTTTCATTGGTTTTCATGCATACTAAACGAAACCAATGAAAATAATACTAACGTGTAATGTCATAGTAAAACGATTTCTTAGCTTGAGATTTTATTGTTTAACATAACGATTAATCCAAAAGTATTGTCCAACACAAGGAAGCATTTAAGAGGTGGTAAATGGTATTGGTTAACGTTAGGCATTTGCCTTCGGAACCTTGCACCCACGACCGGCCGATGACACTTGGTCCCAAAATAAATTGGTACCTATATATGCAAGCATATCGCCAACCGGGTAACATTATCCAATCCCGAGTAACATTTTTTTTATTAGAAAATTGTGAAAACCACATTTTCTTTTTGTTATTCGATCCGGGACCTCGTGTAGTCAAGTCCAACATCTAGAGCATTATACCACAAAGGTATCGCTTAGGTTTTTACTAAGGGAAAAGAAATGCAATTGCAGATTAGTAATTAAAGTTGAGTAGATTCTTGTAGAAATCGTGAAAGATCGATACTAATATTAAAAATGCGAAAGTCTGTCTGTTGCTCTTTTACGGCTAAGCTAAAAGGATTAAGAAATAAAAATTAGTAACAGCTAAATAAAAATAAGGGGTGAAAATTTGTATAAAAGAAGAAATTTGTTGAAGAAGCCGCTGTCGGGCGGCGCACAGCTTCGTGGATATAATAGATTTTTAATATCATAGGATTAAAAAGTAACTGCCACTTTTTTTTATAAAAAAAATCATGGTGTCCCTTTTTTTTCCAATACCATAAAAAAAGACATTTCACTATGGG
>NJDC01000213.1:286238-310103 GCA_002245475.1 Calephelis virginiensis | reverse complement strand
GCAGTTTATATATCTGTCCTATCTTGGCTCTGAACACAAACTACTTAGGGCCACTTACACTTTCCTGGACTAAGCATTTAACTCTGAGTTTGGATCTAGCTAGGGTTAAATCACCTATTATATGATAGTTTAACTCATTCTGAAATTGAACCCAGAAACGTGCAAGTGGCCCTTTGAGATATTACGGCTCGAAGTTTGACTGGTCGAAATAAAATTTAGCCTTATAGGAAAAAAGATAGGCTACTTTTCACCGATACGTAATATTTAACAGACCGAAAAATCTATTGCCATATATTCAGAAGCATATATACAAACAGAATGACTATCCATCTATGTACATACAGACAAATTGAGATACTCAATACTTAAAGTTTGTTAGAATCTATCAAATTTACGAAAGGATTTTTTCTTTGGTTGGATTTTGTTTCAAAGGAAGAGTATTTGATCAAGATTGATTTGAGGTTGAGACTCGGATTCGCTTCCCGATGGGGCACACGTTTTGTAGCGAATATTTAGATGTTCTACATTTCCGGCTCTGATCATTCTTTTCTGGTGGGAGATTCTCGGTTTCCTGCTCCTGGTTTGAAGCTACCTCCCCATCAGTCTTAAGCCAAATCGTTTCAGCCGTTCTTATTACGTTTGTACTAACATAAGTATTATATATATAGATTTATTTATTAATCTGGTTATGAGTTTTTAATTTAAGTTTAATAACGACTGTTTTTGTTTACTCAGAGGTCATTATGTTATAATTGAAGTCGGTTGTGGCAAGTAGCGCATAACTTATGTATAATTTATTTTAAATATAATAACATTTTTTTTTTACTTTTTAAGATTGTATGTCTTGTAATGAATAGTCACTTTCATATGCCGACGAAGATTTGAGCAATAGCTAGTATTAGTGGAAATTAATACCGCGAAAACATATTTGGTATTAAAAAATACCAACAGCAGTAATTACCCTGACCTCGTCAAAAATGCCGAATATTCAGTATCCACCGATAGTGAGCCAAGATAAAATACCCTACAGCGAAAAAGTGACAAAATAATGTGACACTTCTTTTTGAGTACGGTAAACGGGAAAACAATTAACTTCCGGAACATGAAATATGGGCCCGTGTTAGTTCCGGTATACATAAAACAGGTAGTTTAAGTTAATTTATTTATTCAGGTGTTTAAGCCTGAATAATGTTTAATAACATTTTTTTATATAAGAGGCCAACGAACAAGCTCGGGGCTGTCACAATGGTAAGAGACAAACTGGCATATTGAAACCATAAGAGTTATAGTGTCGCTGTCCAGTTAGCCTAAGAACTCACGGAGCGGTTTTTACCCCCGCCAGCGGCGGTCGCGGAACTGCGGTTTTAAATTTTGCGGTGTTGGTTGGCGCCATGGAGAGAAAAGATGGTCGAAGTTTTTTCATAATTATTGAATTTCGTGTTAGTATTGAGTGAAATCAGGTTTTGGTGGCATTTTGTACAATTTTGTTCAGTGAAAGTGCACAAATGAAATAATCATGAAGAAATTAGCGTATCGTATATTTCCTCGTTGCCACCAAATCTCATTACATGAGCTTATGTAAAAAGGCCACCGCTTTACTTTACATGACTTACTGATGACTTATGACTGATGACTAATTATAATTGATATAAAATTTGATGCAAATTTCTACTTGACTAATGGCAAAATACTAACGAGATTGCATAAACCTAAAGAAAGAAAAAGATTTGCGGTGCGCCATCGTCGTTGAAATCATCGCTCGCAAATTTGTATGACTCTACCGCGGAGCGACCGCTACCGCGGGAACCGCAAACAACGGCGGGCGCTGCGGGTGTAAAACGTGTAATGAAATGTGGTCTTCAGAGGCCGCCAGGCCCGCAACCACGGCGGACGCGGGTGAAAACAGTGCCGTGAGTTATAGGTGGCCAGGGTGTTAGGCAAATTCTGAAAGTATACCGGCTACCCTACCGTCCAGACCGAAACGTGACATAGTCAGTGAGGTGTTTCTGAAACCGACGTGTTTGTATGAAAAGAGCGTTGAATATGAGGGAAGCTAGGCAGGTCTGCAACGATTGTGACATTTGGCACTCGATTTTCTCTGGCTACTTTGTAAGGGATTTGGGGCGTGTATATAAAATAACACAATAAATTGAAAGTGGGTTTACCTTACTAAAAATAAAATTTATAGAAATTAAAATAAAATAAGGTTTTTTAGAAGAAGTAGACAAATAAGTGAGTTCACCTTACTAAAAATAAAATTTATAGAAATTAAAATAAAATAATGTTTTTTTAGAAGAAGTAGACAAATAAAGCACTGTGCAGTGCTGCGCTTCTACAAGTTTAAATTGAAATTTTTACAAAATCGCTCGTAACTACTAGAGCAAGCACAATACCATATTATGGAGCAATTCATTACCAGCAATAATTGAGCTACACATGACCTGGCAATTAATGGGTAATAAATTGAGCATGGAATTGAAATAATATCGGACAAAGCTGGATTTGACTGGCCGTATGTTGCCGTGAATATGTTGCTCATTTAGAAGCTCATTTACAATATTTATGTAACTTATAATATAAAACACAATATTATATTATAATCCTTGTATTATGGGACGTTTTACGTAATGTCAGATTATCGTATAGTACCTTAGTGACCGAGTTAGTTCGTTATTTTATTCTAAAATCTTTTTTTTAAAATAAAACCTATCTAAATTATTTTACAACCTAAAAACCTTTAAAAAATCAGTATAATCATTGGAACCGTTTTAGAGAATAAGAATACAAGTGTACAAGAATATTTTTGTAAAGGTTTACAATTTTTTAAAGGGGAATAAGCTATATTACTGAATTTTTGGTGGGTAATTGATGAAACTATTTTATCCATTTCTCATTAATTCATACCTTCATTCTAAACGTGAAAGTCTATCTGTTGCTTACTCCTAAGCGGCTAATTCGTTGTATCGATTTTGATGACATTCGATTTATAAAGTTAAAGATTTAAGTTCAATCGTAAGCTTAACATAGACCTAGGACTTATGATCGAGGTTCTAGACGTTTATAAACCTAGACCTGTGTGAGTGTGTGTGTGTGTGTGTGTGTTTGTGTGTGTGTGTGTATTTGTGTGTGTATGTGTGTGTGCGCGTGTGTGTGTGTGTGTTTGAACCAATCAATTTCAAAGCGGATTTTTTTTGTTTGAAAGCTAACGTGAATTAGATGGTTGTTAGGTATATTATGGATAGTTTTTGATAGGCGTTGTTAAATATTTTAACAATGTCAGTTGTCTAATAATATTTTGCTGTAGGAAAAAAAAGGTTTATATGACAAAACAACATATGCGGTGTCATCTAATATAAATATAAATAATGCTAACATTAAACTTCTTCTATAACCCCTTCTTTTCTATAACCCCCGGTTAAAGCTTCTAGTAATTTTAAAAAGAATCATCTCGATCAAGTCAGCTTTCAAACAAAAAGCTTCATCGAAACCGGTCCATCCGTTTAAAAGTTATAATGCCACAGATACACACATCAAACTCATAATACTCCCATTTTTTCGTCGGGGGCTAAAAATAGAAAAATAAAAATAGTGTAAAAATAGAAAAAAGTACCTCTCGGTGTCCTCGTATCCGGGAGGGTAATCCAAAGCGGGAAGACAATGGGTGCGACCAACAGGTATGTTAGTCGCTTGCGAAACCCGGACGGCCACGACATGTCCAATGGGGTCGTGTCCTCATCCAGGTCTCCTATCTAAAAACACCAGAGTCAGTTGAACCTTAAGGTAGATTTTCGGGCCATGAAATGTTACTGATATGCTTGTTATGTTTTTTTATTTAGTTTATTATATGAATGCAAATAAGCAGGTGGATTTCCTGATGGTAAGAAATTCGCGCCGCCTAGAGACACCAAAGGTGGTTATGGTTCGTTGCCAACCTGAGGCCGGGATATTAGGTCTCGAGCAAAGTAAGTTTTATGATACATTACCCTCTGAACTGCAACACGTCAACGGCAAGCATTGACCTTATGGCGGCAGGAATAGATAAGGCGGTGGTACACAATCCGGGTGAGTCGCTGTGAAATTCGACCATCTAATCAGTCAAGGTCAAGGTGTTAGTGACTGTAAGCATGATCTCGCCTTTTATGAGCTGCCTGGTCCTGACCTGGCTACGAGGAGCCCGGAACAACCGGGCAGGTGGTCTATTCTGCAAAGACGCCCGGAACAACCAGGCAGTTGGTCTATTCTGCAAAGACGCCAGGATCAACAAGGTTGCTGTAACCCTGTAATATTACCTGTTACCACGTTGCGATTTGATAGTTCTTTTTTCGAAGTATAGCAAATGATTCCGAAATGGTCCCTATTTAGTTTCATTGACATCCTACTGGCAACTTTTGAGTTGTGATAAAATATGGTACCACCTCGGAATTATGACACATATTTCTAAAAACTAACCATTGAAATCGGTTGGCTCTTTAAGAAGCAAACGCGTAACAAACATACAAAAAAATAAGAAAATCATACAGACGAATCGAGGGTCTCCTCTTTTTTTGGAGTCGGTTAAAAATGATATTTGTTGCTTTATTGTAAAAAAAGGCAAATAAACTTTCGCACATATGAGTGTGGATGATTGAACATTGTGCAACTAACTTAGATTGTTTCGGATGTGCATGGTTCTTTCTTTTATACGGATACGTTTTTTTCCACAAATTATCCGAAATGAGAGTATCTTCGGTTCCGGGAGTGCTTTGTGGCCGCTTCGTTAACCTAATTTCTCCAAACAGAATTTGTAGCGCATTCTCTTCTGATTTCAATGACATGTGCAATCTTTTCTATTTTTTTGATTGAATGGAGTTCTTTTTGGATATAGTATCGGGGGTATGTAGCAACTCAATTCCACTACAAAACATTTTCATGTTAAATGTTGCCACAATAGCTTAATTTAAGCAAATTGAAAAAAAATGAAGGAAATTGAAAGATTTTTGTTTTTACACTGTAGAAGAATCTCAATTTTTAAATGATGAAAAATATTCAGCCCTGTAAGATTACTAGCTGAATAAAATTGGTAAATATTTATCCTCTTAAATAATATTCCCAACATATTTATAAACTATTTCAATCTCTAAAATTGCCATAAATGAAAAAAAAGATTGCACAATAAATGAGTCCTTGTTTATTGACGTAAAAAACTTGTATAGCAAACCTACAAGCTATTTTAGTAGAAAGCATCGTTGTAGGTAGATATATTTAATGATCTGCAATGCAGGCTTTAGCCCGATAAAAGTGATGCCTGCGGATAAAGATGTCCTTTGCTACAAGAGGTAAGTGTAGGGTGACAACGTGTCACTTTTTCTCAAGGAAAATAGAGACAAAATTGAATTTTCTGTTTAAAACTTTAAATTTTCAAGTTTTTATAATTTGCAATGGGTAATTATTATGTAATGTTAAATGTATTTGAACTTAATAGTATCGAAGTACATTTTTTTATCTATTGTGGCTTACATTTAAAATGCTACATTCACATTTAGAAATTTTAAAACTAGAAAGTAAATTGATTAATGAGAAATGTTGCGTAAACTTAGTAGTAAGAACTTCAGTTTTATGCTGAATGATCTCTTTGAAAGGATTAGCACGCAACAGTAAAATTGATTAACAGGATTCCTGAAAATCCCCGAGATCAGTCAAGATGTGTAGGTTGCAGTCAAGGAAAAAAAAAACACTTAGCAAAATCAATTTCAAACTACCTTCACATGTTAGTTATTAGATATAAAGTTACGAAACAACAAGAATAACAGCTATCGATTTCACTACAAGCAAGTTTTCTATTAATTTTATATAGACATATAACTTAAAAATCGAAATTTCTTTAATATGGTCACCCTAGATAGGACAAGCAAACTGCGGTACGGCATCTTATTCACGTAATTTAAAAGCATGTCTCCGAGTAGAAAAATGCTTAATAGAGTTTTTCCAACGTATATATTAGCGGTGCTATTGAGCATTACATATTTTGCCAACTTTTTGGGGTCTTCAGGTTTATTTTATTTAGAATAAGTAAGTATATCCCTAAAGAGGTAAATAGGGTAAAACCAGGACACCCACGATTAGCTAAAGGTACTTAGTCCCACAATGTGATAAGTGCAATTCTGGACAAATTTGCTTTTATTAGAAAGTAGAAAAAACATATTTTCCAACCCAGGAATCAAACCTGTTATCTCATGTAATATATAAATCTCATTATCACAGAAGCATATACTATGTCGAAAAGTATTTCAAAATAAAAACTTAATAAGCCAAGATGTTACAAAATTATTTAAGCGTTCCTACATATTCTACCAACTTGTGGGGTGCAAATGTTTTAATAGGTTTTTTATTATTTATTCACGATTTACTATTTACACACTGTTTTTTGTTTGTTTTGAGATAACATGATTATTTATTAATACACACAATTTTTAGAATGTAAATTAATTTATCCCTATCTACTGAAACTACCACCGTTTCCAAACCTAGCCAGACAGGAGAAGAAAAGGCGAAACAAACTCCTGCGCACCCAACATTCTGCAATTAAATTAATCATATTAGAAATACTGTATTATTTATTCTTATCTGCAAGAAAATCTTTGACATTATAATATTTTTTCTCTAAAGTAAGTTGAATACCTTTTTTCAAAATCCGTTTAATGGAAGTGATTTAAGATTATCAGGAATTTAATTCTATATACGAATGGACATGCAATACACGTTATTTTTGTAAATGTTGAGTTTTTGGTTAGGCACATGTAGTTTCTCACTATTTCTTAAATGAGACAAACCTAGGACATAAGCATTTGTATGAAACAAATAATGATGTTTTTTTACAAATACACATACAGCCAATATATATAATAATAGGAGTTATTGGTTGTTATAAAATACCTTAGTAGTGTCATGTCATTAAAAGTAAAAATCATTTTGGCGGTTTTGAAAAAAGATAGGTAATTTATTTATAATTATTGAATTTTGTTTAGTATTGAAGTAAACTTGGTCAAGTTTATATTTATCACATTCAGTGATAAATTTGAAATGTGTTTTACTCATATTTTTACATCACTTGTAATTGAACTTCAAAACGAAAGTGAACATTTTTTAATGAACGTACAGCAGGGTACGGTGTAATACAGGGTATTCAGTATTTTTTAAGTGATTATCACTAGGTAAAGTGTACATCAAATAACTGTCGAATGACCTGTTTCATTTTTGCTATTTTCAATATATAGACACGGCCTTTTAAATACGACTTTATTACGTACTCAATTCAATAATTCAAGTTAACTCAATTAGACATTTCATAGGGCTTTATATGAGTATGTCCTTGTGAATATTATGTTTAAAAATCATATATGACATTACTACGCACTAATTCAAGGTATTTATTTGTACGTACTAACAGAACTAGAATGGGGATAGTAGATACAAAACACGTCATTTGACAGCTATTTGATGTACACTTTACTCGGTGATAATCACTAAAAAGATACTGAATAGCCTCGCTGGTCCCACTTCGCGATGGCCTTAGAATATCTTCAGTTTAAACATGCCAGGCACGAAATGTCAAACCTGTAAGATTTTATTTAAAAGTCAATATTCGCATTTGCATTCGCGAATAATGGAGATGAATATTCGCATTCGCAAATGTGATAATTTTAACATTTGTTACATCACTAGAATGTACATACTCGAATATGTTAGTTCTTAAACCTTAAACTCTGGCTACTTGCCATGTACCTAAGTCTACCTAAGGACTAGAGTTTTGTAGAATTTAACTTCATTAGGAGTTCACCTTATGAAGTACAAACTAAGTCTCTTCCTAATTTACCGACCTCTGTTATGTTTTGACCATTAAGGTATAGAGTACTACTGGAAGTTACACTCCTAACAAAGAATTGGTGACATTTTCAAATATTGCTTACTCTCTCTTATATAGGCATCTCTTTCAGAGAGTCTTGTGAATTTAATTAACAAGAGAGTCAGCAATATGTGAAAATGACACCAGTAATTTGTTAGAAGTGTATTCTCCAGTAGTATTCTATAGCTTTAGCTTCACAGTTTTGACAATGTTAATCGACATCACAAGAATTTTAGAAAGAGAAGGCGGTAAGTTAGAGTGAGTCAGCAATATTTCAAAATTAACATTTTTTATTAGTGTAATTTTAATGGTGCAATTCATGAAGCTAAAGATACCACTAGGGTTACAAACCTAACAAGAGCCTAATGTAATTTTCAAATCCTGCTGACTCACTCCAACGTATTGATGTCTCTTTCGTTTTAACTTTGTTATTCGACCTCACAAGACTCTCAGAAAGAGAGGTCATTGCATTAGAGTGAGTCAGCAATATTTGGAAATGACATCAGATCTGTCATAGGAGTGTAGTAGTCAGGGTCGGATTTAAATTCAATGCCTCTCTAGGGCACCGCTAAAACGTCCGCCCTATTACTAGAATTTTATTTAAGGGGGAAATACGTGAAGAAAGACGTTTTCATGCCGATTTTTATTAATTTTTTATAGATATTTCATTGACAGATATGAGTAGAGTGATTATCATTTTGATAATATCTTAAAAAGCACCCCACGCCTTTTTTTAAATGAAATATTTTTTTTATTTACATTGCTGTTAATTTATATTTATTGAATTTTTTAACACTATTCTTAATTTAAATTTGTTTTCTATTTTTAAGTTTGATTTTCTATAAAAAGCGTGTTTTGAGTTTTTTTAACTATTGTTTATTTTTTAATTTCTAGTTTGGTTTATTTATAAATGCGTGATTTTTTAGTTTTATAAACTATTATTTGTTTTGTAGAATTAAAATTCCCTTTTAGTATTCGAAAAACAAAATTTTCAAAAAATCGTTTTTTGGACTAACTTCAAAATTGCTTCCCGACTAATTACAAAAACTAATCAGCTCTTAAGTTTAAATAACCACGTCGATTGCCATCAATCTGGTCAAAATCGGTTGATTCGTTCGAGAGTTATCGAAAACGTAAAATTTGGAAAAAAGTGTTTTTTTCACATAACTTTAACATTTCTTTTTGAATCGTTTTTAACAGAATAAAATAATTATTAGAGTCCAAAAAATTACGTCGATCGTCACCAAGAACGTAAAAATCGGTTGATTGGTTCATGAGTTATCGTTTCGAAAAAATTTGGAAAAAGTGAATTTTTCAAATTTCCCTAAGATTTTCGGTGCATCAGTTTGTGATCAAAAGTTTATCATAGATTCTGAAAAAGTGCATGGAATACTGCCAACCGCATGAAAATCGATTTATTAATTTAAAAATTTTGCAGTTTGAAAATTCAAAAAATACTGTTTTATTAACCATCTATCAGCTCGACGAGCTCAAAAGCATACAAAATCTATTTCTTTGAGCTCGGAGAGTTCAGAAACGTCGTAAGTGCAATTTCAGGCGTTAAGGTATGGAATTGGCGGGAAGTTGCAGGGATGGCCTTTAGGGTCAACCGTTTTCCAGATTTTTTTTAAATTGATTGATTGTTAAAGTTGATGTTTCAAGAAATGCAAAAAGTAATTCCGATTTATGTTCAGTTTTTAAAAAATAAATTTTAATTAATTTTCTTTAATTCCTGAAAGTAGAAAAATCGATTATTATTTAAGATTTCCAAGGAAACAAATTGATTAAATCATTTTGATTATTAATTTTTACTAAAAAAGTGTCAAAATTATAATTGACAAATAATGAATGAATTGAATTTCTTAAATTATCGATTGAATAAAAAATTATATAATTAATTAATTATATTGGGGAATCTCGGTAAGACGAAAAAAAATATTTATCACTTTCAAAATTTTACCACTCTAAAACTTTTGCCGCCCTGGGCACTTGTCCCGAATGTCCCTAGTGTAAATCCACCGCTGGACTAGTAGTAGTTTCATAGCTTCATGGTGCAACTTGACTAACGTCATTTTAATTGGAGTCAGCACGCCAGCTGTCATTTTTTAATGTAGCCATTTTTGGGTGATATTTATATTTTTTTTATTTACTTTTTATCACATTTTGTATGTTGTAACAGCGTAGGAAATACTTAAGCTGCTAGATTACTTACTACTACTGGATTTTCTCAATGGGTTACTAATTGGGTTTAAGTGAATTAATTTAAATGATTCACCACTGTGATCCATTGTTTCAGTGTTGCTGTTTACTTTATTATGAGGTCACGAATTCGATTCCCGGGTCGGCAGACTCAAAACGTTTATTTTGAGAGAACAAAATACAATTGAGGACTTGCTAGAGTTTTATTAGTAAAACGAAGCATACCTCTTCTATAGCATCTAACTGGACGTCCGCTAGCCCCCCATTGGGCAGATCCAGCGGTGTCTCCTTCGCTTGGGCAGCGACTGCTGAATGTCTAGCAGCTGATGCCCCCGCACCACCTGCTGTCGGCCTCGTCGCCTCCAGCAGGACTTTTAGTGAAGCTATCGCGTGTAGCTGCGTAGCTTTCTCGTCCACTTTACCTGTGAAATAGAAATTCAGATGTATTTACGCAATGGTTAATGCAAGTTTTAGAATAATGTGACCAATAGATTTAAACCAATCCTCTAGCTCTCTGTCACTCAGTTCTTGCCCACTCCCCCAACTGTTTTAAATCGAGATCTATTAACAGCCAGCACTTAATATCTCTGTTTACGTCTCCTATACAAATAATATAAATAATAGAGTTACAAAAAGTTTCAATCATTGTGGCTAATAATGGTAAAATATACCTAATCAAATTCAAAAAAATATTATTTAAATGTATTTTCAGAACAACATAATTCAAAATCACATCCAATGGCTCTTATGAAAATCCCAGCCAGACTATTCCATAACTTTCATACATTCGATAAACAAGTTTCTTAGTCCCAACCAACACGGTGAATGCTTCTAAATCTACTTTCAGCTTTTAAAAATGACTCAGGTCTGGTCACAGATGTCCTGTAAAGGTAGGTAGAGTACCGAGTAACGCGCAAACGATTTAGAACTAGTTTTGTAAATCTGTAGAGATGAATGATGGTTTGATGAAAGAAACATATTCTCTCAGTGTCATATAAAAGGGGAGCGCTTTCCCTTAACATATGTCAAGTCTTTAAAGGTTCTATTTTAAGGTATGGAAGAGTTTTGGCGCCATCAAGAGAAAAAATGGTCACACTTTTTTTCATAATTATTGAATTCCGTGTATATATCGAGTAAAATTAGTCAATTTTGGTGGTAATTTGTACAATTTTGTTGAAGAAAACAGCGTATCGTGTATTTCCTCGTTGCCCTCAAATCTCACTATATGAGTTTGAGTAATGAGACCACCACTTTACTCAATACCCCTACCTGACTTTTATTTACGACTTGTGACTAATTTTGAATGATTGAAACCCGATTTTGGTAAATCGGTTAAGTTAATGCAAATTTCTACTTGACTAATGGCAAAATACTTACGCGGATGCCAAAAAGTAAAGAAAGAAAGAAGAAGCTATGGAACCCTAAAAAGCACATATAACAACCTGACATTATTAAGCAAAATGACAGTACTTTTACAGGTTCATTAGCCTAACTCAACATATAGTCCGTATATTTAGTAATTAAGTCATTAAGCTTAGCTGGTATCGTGCTCGCAAAAACTTAATTAAAATAATTTAATGATATACTTATTTAGGTTAGCCCAGTTTTTTAAGGATTTTCGTAACACCTCTGACTACAGTTATTAAGAAAAGTTTAAAGGTCTCGGCACACATATCGACTCGGAAAAAGATTGTCACCATATCGCCTCGAGCCGTTCTTTATTGTATGTATGAAAATCCATACTGCAACGCACACTTATCGGAATCGTAACGTAATCGCCGCGCCTCGGAATAGGCTCGCGGTCGGCGAGCCGTAAGCGCGTTGTCGTTTAGCCGTAGCCGAGTTGATGTACAGGAGCTGTTGATACTGTTTGGTTACTTGCACACGTTAAATTGACGCCTGTTACGATGACGATCCCTTTCCGAGTATTGTGTGCTGAGACCTTAATGCGGATCATAAACCAAAACCCTGTAAATAACTCAGAATATAAGTTTAATCTTATTTCTCATATATAAAAATCACTTGCTGTTCGTTAGTCTCGCTAAAAATCGAGTACGGCTGAAAGGATTTGGCTAATTTTGGTTTTTAATTATTGATAAAAGTCCAGGAAAGGTTTAAAAGATAAAAAAGTAAATCTAGGAAAAACAACATTTTATGTTTTCCCACACAAACGGAAAGGAAGGAACGACGTTTTGCCGAATAGCTAGTTAAATTATACATACATACATACATATCTTCACGCCAAGTCCCTTACGGGGTGGGCAGAGCGTATCGAGTGCCAGACCTCACGATCCTGACAAACCTGTCTTGCTTCCTTCACATTCATAACCCTTTTCATACAAACACGCCGGTTTCGGAGACTCTTGACACCACCCTCGGATAATATCCGATTGATCTGATCGTGAAATGTCAGCCTTGGTCTCCCCGGGTACCTACATATTTAAGTACACCTACAGTTAAATTATAATTTTTAATTAGGCTCGAATTCCACTACCTGTCTAGTTAAATTATGTTTTTTACTTAGGCCGGTATTCCACTCCGGCCGGCCATTTGGTTAGGCCGAATACTTTTCAATACAGGGTGTACCACCTTCGGATAGTACCTGAGAGAATTGATCATGAAATATCAGCCTAGATCTTCTGGGGTACCTATATGTATCTACATTTGCATTGTAAATCGTTCATCTCCCATTCTTACTACGTGACCGAACTAAGAGAGCATACCTTTTTCTTTTCATTCATACACCAAAACTTTCAATCTCTCTCCGATCTCTATATTGGGAATGCGATTTTGGGCGCGCAACACAGATTTAAAAATTATATATCTCAAATATAAACGTTTGTTAAACATCAGCCAAACAGACGGACATATGTCCAACTTTGAAACAAATGTTTGTCCCCAATGTACAAGTTTGCGATACGCTGACCTATTTCGCAGGCTATAGGAACTACCTATAGAGGGTACAGATTATAAAATAATATATTTGATCGTTTGTAAAATATCAACCATTTAAACAGACAAAAAGTTGGACATATGTCCAACTTTCGAACAAATGTTTGTCCCCAATGTACCAGTTTGCGAGTACAAATACGCTGACCTATTTCGCGGACTATGGGAACTACCTATAGAGGGAATTGCAAATGCTTTTGAACTTGTTATAAGTTTGTTGGCAGCCTTACTCAGCGATTTTCAAATGTAACAAATTTTGTAAGTTATACTAACAATTGATATTTTACTACCTGCAGTTTCAGAAAATATGAAATTCATTTTTAAATTAGAAAATATTTTTCAAAATTTATGACAGTGTACGTGTTATATATAAGTGAAATTCGTTTAACTGACGTTAAAAAAAGAAGGAAGTTATACGTTCAGCTCCTATACTTTTTACAATATTATATCAATGAATTATATTTTTATTTTTCAAGTTCGATTCACTTTTGCCATCTCCCAATCAAAGCATTTAGACTGTTGGAAAAAACGATTCTCCCTTAGAGTCAAAATATGCGTCTACTGACCTCGTTTTGTCGAAAATTTTTGTAGGTCAAAGAGCTTTTTTAGGGGAGGGAACAGAAAGAAGTCTGACGATGTTAGATCAGGTGAATAAGGCGGATGCGGTAATAGTTCAAAGCCACAGTTGTGGATTTCAGCCATTGATTGCACAGGAGTGTGAACATGGGCGTTATCTTGATGAACAGGACTTTTCTTCTGAGCATTTCTGGACATTGTTCTTTATTTCCTTTTGTAAATGACGTAGTAAGGCACAGTCAAAGCTTATAGTCTGACCCCATTCAAGATAATCAATCACAATAACACCCTACGAATCCCAGAATACGGAAGCCATTACCTTATTTGATGTCAAAATAGCCTTAGCCTTTTTGGGGGCAGTGAACCAGGGGGCTGATTATGTATCTCAGTTGCTAACTCAAAATGGAAAAGTGTACATCAAATAGCTGTCAAATAACGTGTTTTATATTTGCTATCTCCAGTGACCAACAGAAATACAATAGAGATAGCAAACACAAATGATGTCATTCGATGTACACTTTTCCATTTTGAGTTGGCCACTGAGATACATAATCGGCCTCCAGGTCTTCTCCACTGTTTTGATTGTTGTTTTGTTTCAGGCGGTCAGTAATGTTTAGCCCATTGTAATAAAATGATTCAGAAAATCATGTGCATCGGATTCAAACAAATCCAAACAGTCATGTAAAAAAGTAACTTCGTTGATGAAAACCGACTTCAAAACTAAAAAGTAAAAAATAATAAAGGTTTAAAAAATACCACCTATTATTTATATTATGTGCCAATTACTAATAGGTTTGAAGTCGGTGCCAAGGCAATTTAATACTTACTTATATAATTATTAGTTAAGACACCGACTTCAAACATATTAGTAATTGGCACATACAAATAATAGGTAGTATTTATTTAATAATAAATCTTTATTATTTATTACTTTTTATTTAATACTTAACGTAGTTACTTTTATTTAATACTTTTTAGTTTGGTGCTGATATGATTTATTTTATTAAAATAAACGTCGGGATAGGTGAAAATAGATGAAACATGCTCATAAAATAAAAAAAGTGTTGGTGTTAAAATGCGAAAGGGCATGCTCCGCTGGTTCGGTCATGTGGAAAGAATGACAGATGAAAGATTGACAAAGCAGATATACAATGCGAATGTGGATGGATGTAGGTACCCGGGGAGACCAAGGCTGACATTTCACGATCAGATCAATCGGATATTATACGAGGGTGGTGTCAAGAGTCTCCGAAACCGGCGTGTTTGTATGAAAAGTGTTATGAATGTAAAGGAAGCAAGACAGGTTTGTCAGGATCGTGAGGTCTGGCACTCGATACTCTCTGCCTACCCCATAAGGGACTTGGCGTGAAGATATCTATGTATGTATAAAATAAAAAACTAATAAGCTTACTTGAATCAAATTTTTATGGGACCAATTCGAAGCTATTCCGCATCAAACATATATACATTAAAATCGGTGTACATACAACTGAAAGCAGTCGCGAAACCCATCTCGAAAACACTTTGTGGAAATTCGTTGACTATGATATTTTGAGTTCGTACATAAGATATGACTAAGTACTTATGTAATTTCGGTTATCTCTCTCATTATTAATCTGCGGTCCCCCATAATTAAATCTAGTACTTTTTTAATAGTTTCGTCAGTAATGGAAGTCGAATGCCTTCATGTCGGGGTTTATCTTTCACACTCTCTCTACCGCCTTTGAATTTTGCTACCCATTGTTACCCAAAATAAGACTTTTTTGATTAAAAAGAAAATTTAAACTAGGAATCGAACTCACTAAACGAGAAATAAACCTGTAGCGTCTAGGTATGATATACAACATATGGATTCTTTTAAAAATCTTAGCGTGAGAAATAACAAAAAAATTATGTTTTGAGTCTGGAATGGAATTCTACCAAGCGCTGACGATAAAAAGTGTATAAACCAATATTTCAAATATAAAAGTTAGAAAGAAGCATTTTAAGAAAATTTCAAATCAAGATACGGAGCATCTTCGTCTTTTTATGTCAAGAGGCCAGCCATCAGAACTACGAACTCTCGAGGTGCCGATAAAATATGAAACTTCAGACTCTGCTCTATTTTATAATCTATGTCGCAAAGTAAGATAGTGCCTTTGATGTTGGCTTGGGTCTAATTATATAAATTGGTCTAAAAATAAGATCTTTTTGAAGAAACAACTAACAAGGTTGATATAAGTGGTTATTAAAAGGTATAGTTAAGATGTGCAAATTAATTAAAACGATATGTTTTTTTTTATTCATTAGGATAGGCTATACTACGGGAGCTAGAAACATCGGCAAAAAAACAATTTTCGGACAGATTTAAATGTTTTTTTTTACTTTTATTTCACTAAAAAGTTGTTTATATATTAGAATAGTTGAGTATTACTAAAAGGTTAACAAACTATTAGAATAGGTTGTGACAGTTTAACTGTGACAATATTTAAGTTTACTTAAACATTGCCGAAGGTTACTGCAGACAAAAAGGTTTTCTTTGTGTTGGTCCAGGCTCCTTTGCAGAATGCTCTATCTGCTTTGCTGCCAGGCAGCTCGTAAAAGGCGAGCATAGACTTACCGTTACTAACGCCGTGTCACCTGAGTAGGTGCTAGAGTTTCGCAGTGACTGGCCCGGATGGCTATCACCGCCTTACCTATTCCTGCCGCCATAACGTCAGTTCTTGCCGTTGACGTGTTCCGGTTCGGAGGTTAAGGTAGCCGGTAAACTTACTTTTACTCGAGGCCTAAAAATAATGCTTTAATCCATAATTTCTTATGAACTGCCTGCCCCTGTCGGAATCGAACCTGAAACTCGATCATCGCTGACGTTAAACGAGTACAATAACATTAAAGCGGTTATGTCACGAGTATCCCACAAAAGCCTACGTATATATTTCAACTGCGGTTTAAATACAATTACAAATATTTCCGTTTCCATTAAAACATGACATATTTAAGGAATGCATTTCCCGCGCAAACCGCGTGAAAATAATCTACGCTTTTCGTTTCATTTAATATTAAAATTACAGTTTCATACATGGGATTTTTCCAATTTTCTAATAAAAAAATAATGTTGGTCGGGATTGGAAATGCGCCCGGTTGGCGATAGGCTTGCCACCTATCACATTGTGGGACTTAGTGTCTTCGGCTAGTCGTGGGTGCCTTGGTTGTACCTCTGCCTACCTCTTCGGGGATATGGGCGTGAAGATACTTTACTTTATACATGAAAAATCAGGTAAAATTGTTTATCTTCATAATTACTGATGATTAAACTATATGCTGACATTTGACGTCTTCCATACTTACTACTTGTAACTGATTTCGTCAGTGAATCATGAGTTTAGTTAGAGAGAGTTCAACATGGCGAAAAAATGTAAACCCATTGGGAGATTTCAATGAAAAAGTTTCTATTTTTTTGTGTTCAAACTGTGTGTGGTGAAACTTGTTTCTCTTTTATAGAACTATAAAAAAATACCTGAAAAATAGGCGTGGGCAATAACTAACTGAACAAATAATTATTATTAACTAGCGGCCCGGGACGTGCTTCGATACGTATTAACTGAAATAATAAAAAAGATATGTATAGGAACATCAAATTCTATAAATATGATTAAAAATATAAAACAAAGCAACAATAATTGTCCCTGACAATTTGCTTTATCGAAGCATGACAAAAAGAAATGACCGCATGAATGACATACCACGACAAAACAAAAAAAGCAACAAAAATTTTCAATGTGACAGCACAATCCCCATCTAAAAAAATTCAATTTGACTGAAAATACCCATTAACAATCCGCCATTTATTGAATTCATTTGTTACAAAAATGTGATAAATGAAGAACTGCTCCACCGATTTTATGCAAACTTCACATAAACCATCTACTAAATAGTCCGAACAAAGTCTAAACATTTGGTTTAGATAGGTGAGCCCGTTCTTGAGTTATATTTAATTAGATAAGTACTGTAATAACAAATTGAACACTTTGTTTATTTGTCACGTTTCATGCACAAATATTTTTCAACACGAAACAATTTTATTGAACATCTTATCGCAAAATTGAAAATTACCCTTCGAGAAATCGACGCTAAGCGTGCCATTCCTGCACCTCGCCTACCCATTCGCTATCTTCTCTCTCTCCGATATAAAGCGCTCGTTTTGTTAACTGTACACAATATATATTATACCAAATTTGTTTTATTTTTGAAAATGTGTGGATTTTGTTTCAACATTGAATTTGTCCTTATTTAGGGGAGATTTTTAATTTCTTCTGTATATTTTTTATTTCTTTAACATTAACATTTTAAACGAAGAAACATTTACATATTATGCACTATACGTTTCACTTATTGAAATGTAATTTATTTATTTGCGGAATATTTGTGCAAAAAACACATAAATATGTGTGGTGTAACCAACTTAATTACATAGTATTTATTATTGTTATTTATATATTTTTACCCAAATTAGTTAAAATATATTTATTACAATGCTATAATTTATTATTTCAAAAATGTTTGTCACGATCAAGTTTCTATTTCAGCAATACAAAACGTCCGCCAAAGCAATACAAAACGTCCCAAAGTTCCAACCAAAGAAAACTCTCTGGTCCACATTCATATGCCTTTCTACGACGTTGCGGGGTGAAAACATACATCCTCTTGCAGACCTAAAACCGCCATAAGCCCTACAACATTGAACATCCCTCGCATCCTCCTTTCAACTATTTTTCTATTCACTTTTGACACTAAACTGCTCAAACTGATGGCCTTGTCACAGATGCAGTCTATGCGTAAACTATTAAATATGATAGATTTTACAAACTAAGTCTTAATATGATAGTGTTTCTGTAGTACGAAAATCGGCGAGACAAGTCATTCACACATTAATAAACATTTGAAACGGAAATTCTATTCAAATAACAAATAATTCCATTTCCCTTGATCACGCCACTCACCACAACTTGAAAATGAGAAAAAAGTTGTAAAATTAAAATTATAAAAATATAAGAATGTCAGAAAATAGAACACCTAAAAACTACAAAACCGACTTCAATTACCATTTATTACCATTTATTTAAACCGATTTAAATTATCGCCCGATCGCCTTGCTTTCTTCTATTGACAAGGTGGTAGAAAAGTATTATGCCAACAAATTTACAACTTTTACAATAAAATGAAATAATAAGCTGTAATCAGTTTGGGTTTCAGCCAGGGAAAGTTACAACTGAGTTACTATCACGCTTTACTGATCAAGTCAATAAACACTTAAATGATAGACGGCAGGTGCTGGCTGTGTTTATAGACTTTACTAGGGCCTTCGATACACTTGACCACAAACAACTCGTAGACAAGTTAGATGATTGCGGAATAAGAGGTCCATTACTAACGTAGTGTAAGGAATATCTGACCAATCGAGAATCGGCTGTAAAGATTGATGGTGTACATAGTGAACCATTGACATTAAGCCATGGTACTGCCCAAGGATCAGTATTAGCTCCTTTATTCTTTCTGTCGCATGTTAACGAAATGAGCAATTGCATCAACGATTCTACATGTTATCAATTTGCTGATGATACATGTCTAATTTCGTCTCACAAGGACCCAGAAAAAGCACGTGATTTATTGTAGTCTGATCTAAATGCACTAGCGCAATAGTGACACGATTCTGGGATGGTTGAATATTGCGTGCAATAATACAATTAAAAAAAAAACTAAGTTACTTATTATCAAATCACTGTATACTGAACAAACACAAATAGGTAAGTAAACTTGTTGCCCATAGTCATAACTGTCTGCATGCAAAAATCCCACGCTTGCGTCTATGTCCACACATTCAAGTTGTAACCAGTAATACCTATCTAGGTTTATCTATGGATTCTAAATTTGACTGGCAAAATCACATAGAATATATTTGTAGTAAACTCAGGCACTTTCTATCAAATATTATTATTCTTAGACAACGCATTCCTTTTAAAGTAAAGTTAATGTTATACAATTCGTTAGCGGAATCTTATATTCAATATGAGTTAAGCAGCTATGGTCGGACGTACAGCTCTTATATCAAACAAATATACTCATTACAACTACAAATATACTCATTATAACTGAAAAATATGGTATCACCTAATATTCAACAAAACTTCTGAAATGACGACATTGGGCTGTTTGAATGCTGCAAAATATTGCCAGTTGGATTGCAAATTAAATACATGTTAATAAAAATCTTAAGAAATTGATATATCATCCTGTATATACCCGGCCAGTTGCACAAAACCGGCTTTGGACTACACGCGCATTGAATGCTTATGGCGAGAGGACAACACAATACATAATTCCTCGCTAAATAAATGTTCTGCCAAGCGAAGTATCTAATTCCCTGACTAAAAAAAACGTTAAATATAAATTGCAAATAATTCCATTTCCCTTGGTCACGCCACTAAATTAAAAATGTATCTATTAAGTAACATAAAGATATTTACTAAGGACTTTTACTAGGGCGCACTAATTACTTACTTATTTATTTTGTAGTATTTATAGTACAGTATTTTTTTTTATCTAGACTAATAATAAACAGGAAAGGTTTGATTTTTTGTTTGTTTGTATTGAATAGGCTCCGATACTACTGGACCGATTTAAAAAAAAATATTTCACCATTAGAAGCCGACATTATCCCTGATGGACATGGGCTATATTTGTAACTAGAAAAAATTAGAGATCTCTAATAAAAATTAAAAACTGTAACCCAAGGTGTAAAAAAATTAGCTATAAAATTTCTGTCCCCGTATGCGCTGCGAAAACCATTGACAATAGCAGTATAAGATGTTCTACAATATTAATGAATGTATTAATATCTACAAAAAAGTTTGCAACACCATATTTTATCTAACTATTACAGTTATGGCAATATAACTACTTTAATACATTTTAAAAGGTATTAAAAATAGTGGTCCTATTCGGAGCATGTTACCCATACCTTGTTATTAATCCTAATCTAAATAAATCATTTCATATTCAAGACTGTTTCAATACCTTGACATTACTTTTTCAAACTATTCAAATCGAAAAGTCCATTCAAAAGATATTATAAAATTAAAAATGTAATTTTTAACAAAATACCAACCTATCTACCTACGCTTGAAAATTATAAAAAGCGCGGGGTGCGCGACGGCCGACGACACCACGTGTGTTTGTATCACACTAGCTCCTTGACCTGGCTTCGCTCGGGTAATAGAAGTTATGTAATCTATACTAATAATAAAGAGAAAGATTTTACAGTTTGTTTGTTTGTTTGCATTGAATAGGCTC
The DNA here is from genome assembly GCA_002245475.1 of Calephelis virginiensis. Lineage (NCBI taxonomy): Eukaryota > Metazoa > Arthropoda > Insecta > Lepidoptera > Riodinidae > Calephelis > Calephelis virginiensis. The sequence goes on along the minus strand of NJDC01000213.1, from coordinate 289,168 downwards.
TAAAGCTGCCCGGCCGATTCAGTAAATTCTTATTCCACCGCATACCCGCATTACCGCTAATAAAAATAGCATTTTATGCTTGCTTCCATGCTTCATTCCTACGGGAAAACGGGTAATAGGACAACGAGAGTAGAGGAGAATTACCCTTTCGTGTTGAGATAGGTAGGTGGCACTGCCAGTGTCGGTATGTCAACTACTAAAAGGCTTTACCGATTGGGTTGAAATTTTGTAAGTGTATTTCCATTATTTCACAGACACGTGTTATGCAGAGCAAATACATTTTTATATACATGTACATTAAAATTAATCGCCGTAATGTAATGTAGCTAACTACGACTTACGAACGTTTGACAGGATAGATACACATACCTAACTTCTAAACGGTTAAACAGATTTGAAATTTTAAATGGGTATTTCGATAGTTTCCTGTATGGTTTCAAAATACAATTGGACTCGGTAGGTGGAGCTGCTGTCGCTTGAAATGTTTCTATTTGATAGACTTCGAAACTTCCGGACCGATTTGAAAAAACATTTTACTATTAGAAGCAATCATTATTGCTGATGCACATAGGGTGCCTCATTCTATGAAAAATTAGAAATTTGTCCATCCGTGCAAACCTGGGACGTGCTGCTAGTAAATGAATATAGATAAATAATGTGGCTACGTGCAAGGCGAACAAAGTGGCATTAAATAGTAAACCCTCGTGGTTTTAAGCAATGCCTTATATGTGTACGTATATTAATAAATGTAAATTTTTGGTAATATGTAAATAGAAAAAAAATTAAAAGAAAATACGTATTTATTCAGTAAACACTAAAAAAATTATCAAAATAGGTAGATAATAAAAAGATCTAATATAAAATAATTCAGACAAATACTATAATGCAAGACAAAATATACAAGTCAGATACAGGCTTCTTTGTTTTTTCTTCTTCTTTTATAAATGTTGCTTTCGATAATTTTTTACGACTACTTTGCCAGTGTCAAGTTAGTTAATTCTTATACAATATACAGTCATTAGTCACTATGTACAAAGTCACGTCAGGTCAGGGTCTTCAGTAAAGCGGTGGCTTCGTTACTCAAGCTCATCTAGTGAGATTTGACGGCGTCACACTAATTTCTTCATGATTATTTCATTTGTGCACTTTCACTGAACAAAATTAATCTAATTACCACCTAAATTAACCAATTTTACTCAATATAAACATGAAATTCAATAATAATGAAAAAATTACGACCACCTTCATTCACGATGGCGTCAAAACACCCTTCTTTGTTTTTTGTTAGTCGAAATTGAATACATTTCGTAATATCGTCTAATTGCAAAGCATGAATAAACTTTTTTTATGGCAAAGGGCTGGCTATAGACACCATAGATGTTATAGGTGCGTCGCTGTTCTCTGGCCGGAGTATATAGAAAACTTGGTCAGATCTTGACTTTGGATGTGGTGTAGCAGCCGCAGGCTTTAGTAATTGAAAGTACACGGCTATAAAAAGTTTAGTACTTATCATTACTAATACCCGAGGGAGCTATTTCTTCTCTCTTCTTATTTCTGTCCTCCTCCATGTTGTATAAATCTTCTGAGTACCTTTTCACTTGTTATAAACAAAGAAAAAACGGGTAGATATCTACGGTGACGTTGGTTGTGCTTATGAACCAACATACTATAGTTGCTATATATATGCTATGTCGCATACATGAAGTTAAGGTCAAACCACACATATCGGTCCGGGACCTTTCAGGGATGAATTTTATGCACTTGTTCACACTTGAGCTTCGGTATCAGGGCTGGCAACGAGTTCTGACTCAGTCTACCGATATGCTTACTCCATTTTGTTTATATTTTTCAGAAACGATCTCATCAGAAATGCTTTAGATTTTATGTTTATATAAATAGTTGATTCACTTATAATATTTGAATACCAAATACAAAAAAGCATATGTAAAACGAAGACTCCCGTCACGTCCATTTTTGTGAGAAGGGATAGCCCCTTTTATGGGACACGGAAGCACGTTTTAGGCATGACTACGTCCCTGATGAGACCCGGACATGGCTCTGATATGTGTGAATACGGCGTTTTCAGATCTGACATACAAAATGGACATTAACATGTAAGTTTTACATGTCTCAAAACAAAATACATGAATTTTTTTAACCTAAATGAAAGCAAAACATGTGCTGTATTATTTGTTTTTTAAAACAATTCCTAAAATTTAGACTTACACATTAAACATAGTATTATTTAAGTAATAATTATTGATTGAAAAGAGTACATGGTATACGTGTTAATAATTAGCTGATTCGCAGATCTTCCTACATCAACGTTAAATATTTAACAAATTGATTTTTTTAAATCAATTTTATTTATATACGAAAAATGTAGAAAGTTAACAAAATCAACAAAAGATTTGTATAGACACGTCATATAGAAACTGATGTACCTTATTGTTATGTCTGAGTTTAAGTTAGCACTTAGATCGAAACATTGCTTGAACGTCCTAGAAAACCCAATATTTTATTTGATATATACTTGCCAGTTTGGTGTTGGAATTTAGTTAGATTATGTGTAGCAGTCAAGTGAAGTAAAAAGTGCTATAAACAATCAACTACGATATTATGAGATTTCAAAGAGTGTTACAGCTTAGTTAGGTATTTGGTTTCGTCGAATGTGCTTAGTTATAGTTTTAGCAAGATGTGTAATAGATGCAGCACGTGTATGAAGTTTTGCGAATAAAGGTAAATTAACATTTTATTTAATCAATCATACCGTTGCACGTAGTTGAAAAGAAAACCAAAAATGCTCTTATTACTGTCAAAAAACTGATATAATTTACTTAAAAAAACGACATACAAATCTGTGTTATTTGTTTGTTAGGGCATAACATTACAAATGCGAAAGTGTGTATAATAAGTTTCGTTTTCACTGT
>NJDC01000213.1:248619-285541 GCA_002245475.1 Calephelis virginiensis | reverse complement strand
ATACTCAATATTATTGGTAAAGAGTTCTATTTTCAAAATTTAAACTTATATTTTTAATATAATGCTTTTAAGTTGCCAGTTCTAAAAACTTTCAGTTTGGCCCTCGTATTTGGTTTGGTCGAATGGGCTTAGTTATAGTTTTAGCAAAACGTGTAGTAGATGCAGCACGTGTACCTAAGAAGTTTTGCGAGTAAAGGTGAATTATGTACACTTAACATTTTATTGAATCAATCAAACCGTTGCACGTAGTTGAAAAGAAAACCAAAAATACACTTATTAAATACACTTAAATACACACAAAAAACTGATATAATTTACTTAAAGAAACGACATACAAATCTGTGTTATTTGTTTGTTAGGGCATAACATAACAAATGCGAAGGTGTGTATATATAATAAGTTTCGTTTTCACGGTAAAACATCTAAACCGATTTGAACAAAATTTTTGTAAAAGACCTTGTAAAAGAACGAATCGAGTCACACGTTCAGCTACATTTTTTTACTGAAATTTGACATAGATTACTTTTAATCCCGATATTAAAAATGTTTCTTGCGGAAAAGCTAGGTAGTTTTAATACGCAGATGAAATCGATGGTTATAGTTAGTCATAATTTAAATCCACAGTAAAGTCCACAATACAAGTTAAAATATATAAAAAAAACGACGGGAGTGCTGGCAGAAGTGAAAACTGGAATATTAACTTTGTGCATTTTTGATATTTTGGAATGGTTAGGGAATAATTTTGCACGAATTGCTTTAATTATCAGTATGAACGTACTATCATTTATGTGGTAGAATACAATATTCGTTTATTGTGCTATCGTACACAAACATGACAACACGAATATTCGCGCAAGCGCCCAGCACCGTCTTATTCGCGCAAGCGTCCTGTGCCGTCTTACGAATTTTCGATTAGGTCACGTGTCCTGACGCGAGTTTCAAAGATTTTACCCATTCCAAAAAAGTGCGCAACGCCGCTAAAGAAGTTTTCACTTCGAAAATTTCACAAATTTAAAATGTTCAACGAAAACTAAATTGAAACTTATTTCCATTTAGCACTTTTTTCTTGGCTCTCCTAAGCAATAAGAAAGCCATGTTTGTTCACTGTCCTATTATACGATATATGCCAAACGCATCGATAAATAATTTAATAAAATGAATCGACTGTTCATTTTCTCCACCAACAATGCAACTAGCAGCAGTTCCAGCAGAAACGATTAATGTAGATTTAATACAGACAATTTGGCACGAGTACTTGGCATGCCAATCGGCGAGTGCTTTATGTTCCACAGGCGTGAGACGGAGCGTGGCGAAGCCTTGGCTGTAACTTGGCGTGTAACATCGATCCCTTACCTTATTATTACATTAAGCTACGTTTCGTAAGCCAAAGACTGTAGACATTTTTAAATGACGTCACAAATATGGTTTGACACTTTAAAATGTCAAAACTTAACTTTAAAAAAGTAAATATCTATCTACAAGGTTACTGGTGATTTACGCATAACCTTTATAAGGAATGTTTACGTGCCATTGTGAATGAAGATGGTCGTAATTTTTTCATTATTTTTTCATTTCGTGTTTATATTGAGTGATTGCGTGCTTATATTAGTTAATTTAGATGGGAATTAGATTAATTTTGTTCCTGAAAGTGTATAAATGAAATAATCATTACGAAATTATCTCGTCTATTACCTCGCTGCCGTCAAATCTCACTAGATGAGCTTGAGTAACGAAGCTACCGCTTCACTCAAAACCCTGACCTGATATGACTTTTTACATAGTGAGTAATGACTGGATAAGAATTAACTAACTTGACATTGGCTAAATAAGTCGTGAAAAACCTTTAAAGTCGGTTTTAGTACATCAAAAGCCACAACTTTTATTCTACAACTTTTAGAAAATCGCGAAAAAAGAATTTGGCTCTCTATGCAAAATGTTCATCGTCCTGGACAATATGTATGGAGAACTAAATTCAGTATTTATCGTTGTATTAAAGATTACGTATTATAGAAGCGGCATTAAGGAAAGTATCTCACAATGTGTAGGTTATAAGCACACTGGAAGTATTTTTCATGCTCTTTATTTATAGGAAAATCAGTAGGGGGATAATTTTATAATGAGGATCACACGTTCGTATAAACATTCTACATGTTTACTACTTTTGAGATTTGAAGGCAAATAAGGATTGAGGTTTCATAATGGTTCATAACTGAAATACCTGACCTCTTTACAATACTTTCAAAGTACTTTAGGCGGTTAGATGTTTCGTTTGCTTACTGTACAGCCGCATCATCTATTCATGCCTCCATAGTGCTAAGTCTTGTAACTTTTGTTTTCGATCAAGAGCGAATGGTAGCCAGTAGTTACTCAAGAGAATTAGCACCTTAACCGCAAGTTGGAAATGCATCATTATTCGTTACTATATTTAATGTCTATAGGCATCCCCCACTTCTTACCATTATAAAGTATCTTCTTCACGCCTATATCTATCGCCAACACAGCACTTTACCCATTCCGGTCAACGTTAATTTTATTAGAAAATTGAAATATACATTTTCTATTTTTTTTTGTTGCCCGACCCGGGGATCGAATCCGGGACCTCAAGAAGTCAAGTCCGACGCCGAACCGCGCTAGACCACAGAGGCGATATAAGTAGGAGGGCAAATTGGTGACAGCATTTTTTTAAGGAGACTTTCTGAACGGGTTTTCAAAGTAGACCTATAACTGTAATACCATAGCTGACATTTAGTCCTATAACAGTCATTGGCTTACGAAATTAAAAGTAGTGTAGAGTGAAAGCAAAGCAGCAGTGCATACCTAACTCACCGTCGTGCATCGGGTCGATGGTATGGATCATGAGCTGCAGCAAACCGTGGCGGAACTTGGCGGCTGGTGGCGGTGCTTTGCTGGTGCCAGGAGTCGCCGTCGCCGTCGCGGTGTTTGTGCCCATGGAGGTCTCACTCGATGTCGTGGCGTTCCCATGCTGAGGAGAAATTATATTTATATTAGATTAGTCCAGGTTCAAATTTTTAAATATATTATCAGGATTTTTTCCGAATTGGCAAACAATTTTGTGAGTTTTCCCCGTGTTGGTCCAGGCTCCTTTGCAGAATATACCACCTGTTTTCCTGCCAGGCAGTTCGTAAAAGATGAGCATAGGCTTTCCGTCACTAACATCATGACATCCTACTAGGTGGTAGAGTTTCACAGCGACTCGCCCGGATTGGTACCACCGCCTTACCTATTCCTGCCACCATAACGTCCAACGCTTGTCGTTGAAGTGTTACGATTCGGAGGATAAAGTAGCCGGTAAACTTACTTTTGCTCGAAGCCTAACATCCCGGTTTCAGGTTGTCAACTCACCATTACCACATTTGGTGTTTCTAGGCAACGTGCATTTCTTACCATTAGGAAATCCGTCTGCTTGTTTGCCTTCCATTATCATAAAAAAAAGCTTTAGTTCGCCAGTGTTAGGTATGGTACACTTATTAATATTTAATTTTTGTTTATTTCAAATATTATCCTTGCTTACTAACGGGACAAAAGTGAGTTTGGGCACAATGGGTTTGACATGACTCTCGACAAAACCCCTTTTTTTATGATATTGGAAGGCAAACAAGCAGACGGATTTCCTGATGTTAAGAAATTCACGCCGCCTAGAGACACTAAAGGTGGTAATGGTGCGTTGCCAACGTGACGTCGGGATGTTAGGCCTCGAGCAAAATTAAGCTAACTTACCCTCCGAACCAGAACACGTCATGACGTTATGGCGGAAGGAATAGGTAAAGCGGTGGTACCAATCCGGGCGAGTCGCTGCTAAACTCTAACACCTAGTCAGATGTCACGGCGTTAGTGACGGTGAGCCTATGCTTTAAAAATTAGAACAGTTTACTACGTGCTGAAATATAATTAAATGTTGCCAGATGCTGTAGCTATCAAATGCGAATTATTAAACACAAGTGTAGATGTACCTACACCATGCCGCCAGTAATCACAGAGATGTAAATTGATGGAATCATTTTACATTTTTTTCTATTATTTTAGTTTAATACAACTTAAATAAGTAGGTATGTTTTTTGGACTTTTTTGAAATGGTTAGATTATAAGTAAATTTAAAGGTAAGTTTTTTGTTTCTTTATGGCACGTGATTACCCCATTTTAAGGCAGTAAAAACATTTGTAACTTTTATTAAATAATGCTTATTGGTAAATAAGTGTACCCTTCAAAAAGGAACTTCGTTTTCCCGCTTCGGACTCTAGTTGTTATTCTAAATCTTTTACTTTCCAATCAATCAAATTGTGGAATTCCCTTCCTACCGTGATTCGTGACAGCCCTTCTTTACCTACTTTTAAGAAAAGATTGAAGGAACATTACTTATCGTTGACACAATAACATACTCATATATTATCCTACTAAGATATTTTAATAATTATAATTGTACCTGTGTTTTTTTTACACACTTTATTAGTATATTTTTATTTATTCGTTCTAAGTATAGCTATAGTTAATTGTTTTGTACACGATGCCTTCCATTTTATTTTCACAGCTTAATTTTTTTTTGGGTTGGCTGGAAGAAATTTCTGTAGTTAGAAATAAGCTCGCCTTTTGTGCATTTTTAACTTCTCGTGTATTTTGTGTATTTTAGTTTTTGTGTGGAATAAAGTGTTAAATAAATAAATAAATAAATAAATAAATAAATAAACAAACAGTTTAAAGTAGACATTTAAGTTTTTTTTCGGAAGTCGATCGAAAAACTCCTACCTCAAGTCAAAATATAGGTACGCAAAGTTGGTTGAAAAAAAATTTACTATTCAAATCTTAGCCGGAAAAAAAGATGATTTAATTTAAAAAAATGTTTAATCTGTAATCAAATCTTCATGTAAAGTAAAACATTTGCCAACATAGAAAAGGAAAGATTCTTAGAAATGTTCAGCATGCATCAAACACAAGCGGGAATGATGAGGCTCATACTATGAAGTCTCAAATAGTTTGTTAGACTATCTACTATTCTAGAAATTAGAAACAATGAGAATTTTTCCAAAAAATAGTGATCGCACTTTGGCGGCAAAATGGCGGCTATCCTCCATCTTAAATTTTAAAATAGACATCTAATTCACAAATAACTTGATGAAAGAACAAAGAACTGTGAAAATGATACCCATGTCAACATTTTCAAAATGGCAGTCATCTTGAATTTTTAAAACAGTTGTTTCATTTAAATAACAACAAAATTGGTAAAGGACTTGACAGTGAGCTTTGTCGCCGTCGAGAGAAAAGGTAGTCAAAGTTTTTCACAACTATTAAATTTCTTGTTCATATTGAGTGAAATTAGCAAATTTTGATGGCATTTTGTGCAATTTTGTTCAGTGAAAGTCCACAAATTAAATAATTATGAAGAAATTATCGTAACGTGTATTTCCTCGTTGCCGCGAAATCTCACTATATGAGCGTGAGTAATGACGTCACCGCTTTACCGAAGACCCTGACATGACTTATTGACGACTTATGACGAATTATAATTGAATCCAGATTTTAGTAAATTTGATACAAATTGATGCATATTCATACTTGAGTAATGGCAAAATGCTAATGCGAATGCCAAAACCTAAAGAATAGAAAGAAAACGTTTGTAAAGAGAAAGTGCCTAGAAATAGGTTTTCCATTTCACATTTAAAAAAGTAAAACTCTAGAGACCTTATACATTAAAGATTGTTTCAAACGAAGCGTGAAGAATATTTGAAGCAGATATCCATGATTTGAAATCCAGTTGAGAATTATCATTTGTGTCAAGGATTTTAAAATTAACCTAGATATAAAATGTATCTTGTTTGTTCTGACGTCGATCGGAGTTTGTAATGTTATAGTTTGAGTAACTCTGTATTCCAACGTTAACTTCGGAATGTCACCTTCTATTAATGTGACTGGACGCGACGAGAATACTAATATTTATGAGCTTTTATGACCTCATTTGCAACAGTAAAATCCGGGAAAGAGTGTAGTGAAAAGGAAATGGCGTGAAAATAAGCAAGCCTCCGCTGCTTTGGTCATGTGATAATAATCACTACATAGTATAAAACAAACTCGCTTCTTCAGTCCCTAAGTCCCTTTGTATGCTTAAATCTTTAAAACTACGAAACGGATTTTGATGCGGCTTTTATAATAGATAAAGTGATTGAAGAGGAAGGTTTAGTTAGTGTTTATATGTATATTTTATACCAGTGCAAAGCCGGGGCGGGCCGCTAGTGAAAGATTGACAAAACTGATAAACAATGCAAGTGTGAATGGATATACGTATTCGGGGAGATTTAGGTTGGCATTATGGAAGTGTACTAGCTACTCCGAAGAGAAACTTTAATTTTTTTTTATTGGAAGGCAAGCAGACGGATTTCCTGATGATAAGAAATTCACTCCGCCTAAAGGCACCAAAGGTGATACCGGTGCGTTGCCAACCTGAGGCCGGGATGTTAGGCCTCAAGCAAAAGTAAGATTACTGGCTACCTTATCCTCTAGACCGGAACACCTTCTTTGGTGTCTCTAGGCGGCGTGAATTTCTTACCATCAGGAAATCCGTCTGCTTGTTTGCCTTCCTATAACAAAAAAAAATACACATCTATTTAACCAAACAAATGCTTGCCTGTCCTGAGATTCGAATCTAAACATCGTCAATAGTTGTAAAGACTTCGCATTAACACCTCAAGCAACGATGCAGTAAAATAAAAAGCATGAAAAAGTTCATTTCAGATAAATAAGCTTAACGTTGACTGTTCAATGATTACTTGAGAAAACTTAATTTGCATTAATTTTTAACTCTCTAAGAATACAAATAAGGTTCAAAATAACAATATTCACTCCAATGCCTTGTAATTTCGTCGACAACAGAATTGCAAATTAAATTTTGCTCCAATTAATGATCAAATATTTAAACTTCCTTATTATAAAGTCTGAGAATAAGTAAAGTAAATAAATTGTGACTTCGATTTGAAGGGTTAAGTTGATTCTTTTCCTTCTTTTTTTTTGGAATGACTAATGTGTTGCCAACCTCGCGGTTTTTACAACTTCACCGGGCTTTAGTCTTTTCCTTCATCGGTCGGTCATTGTATAATGCGTGAACGGAGGGACCCATTTTGATGATTCTTTTTTTGTTCTGTTAGTGACATTATGCCAGGAGAAGGTTCAAATGATAAAAAAAATCAGTATCTATAGTAGGGACAGAACAAGTCAGCTAGTTATAAAATAAAAATCACTTCAATAATATAAAAACGTTACAAATTGTCGATTTCGCGTTTGTCCATGTAATTAATATAAACTACACATTTGCCAACATTAAAATTAATATTGCTTTTTTGATATTGACTAGATTTAGATTACTTGCTTATCGCTTATGTGGTCTAGCGGTCGGGTGTCGGACTTGACTTCATAAGGTCCCGGGTTTACCCCGTTTCGGGCAGCAAATAATATTAGAAAATGTATATTTTCAACTTTTTAATAAACTTTCGCTTCTATGGTCTAGCAGTTCAGTTGTTGGACTTGACTGCATGAAGTCCCGGATTCTAATCCCGGGTCGGGCTACAAAAAGAACATTGGGTTTTTTTAAATTTTATATTGAAAAAAATGTTGCCCGAGATTGGAAATATGCCGGGTTGGCGATAGGCTTGCCACCTATCACATTGCAAGACCTAGTTTTCGGCTAGTCGTTAGTGCCCTGTTATGCCTCTACCTTTAGGGGATATGGGAATAATATTTTTTCAGGAATTTTAACTTAGATTCTAGATCTTAGAGAAGACTATGACAAAGTAATTTATGACATGTCCTCGTTTTCACCCGAGTTTTTAATTTATTTAGCTTTCTCGTCGGAACTTATTTAGTTATTGTAATAAAATGTAATATAGGTTTACACCCCAGTTACATAACTATCTCCACATGCAAAAACTATACCATAAAGCCTTCCGCGTACATTCAGAATTTAGTTACGGCATTCCGTTTCAGAAAAAAATTGAACGCATTAAATCCATACGAATTTAGAGAGCTATCAAATATATTAAGAGTTTTTCTTAACGGAATTTGAGTGGATTTTTATGGGTGAAAATTTTGTTTCGCATTCCTCATGCGTGAAGGAAGGAAATCCACATGAAGGCTGCGGACCTAACTTATCTTTTTTTGTTAAAAGAAAACAAAGTTATTAGGAAAACGCCTTTGCGTAACAGTAGGTATGGATAACGAAATTATCAATTTCTTTAGCATATTTATGTTGATTAAAATCAAACATCTTATGAACCGATTTGAAAAAAGAGGAGGTTCTTAATGCAGGTGTATGTTTTTTTTGTTTTTGTATGTACGCAATTTTTCGGCCAACAATGAACCGATTTTGATGTTAATTTTTTTCAAAAGGTAGGGTAGAAATATAAATTTTATAACGACCCGACCAGTGGTTTATGAGTTATACCAGAGGTATAAATAAGGCATAAATTTTCGTCAATAAATAAAATAAACAAATATACACAATTACTAATCTTGAAAATGAATTGACACATTGTGGTACTTAGTGTCTTCGGCTAGTCGTGGGTGCCTTGGTTATGCATCTGTCTACCTCTTCGAGGATATGGGCGTGAAGATACTTTTTTTAGGTTGTTTTTTTTTGTAATTTAAAATAACACAACAAACATATTTTAAAGCGATTGCAAGAAGAAAGCTGATTCCCAGAAGCTTCATTGTCAAGGCGAGGATACATTAAGAATCGGCTGTATTAAAACCTCTTTGTTATTCCTTGCACGTTAAAACAAAGGGAGGTTCTGTATAATTAAAAATTGTAATTATGCTACAAAATGTGCTGCTTTAATTTCCTTTGACCGGGAAGGTCTTAAATATTAAATAACCTCAATCGAGTTTAAAAAACTTTCACGATCATAATAAATACGGAATAACTTAGGAGTAAAGTTATACTAATATTAGTCGTGTCTGTGATCTTGCGCCGTCGGACTTAACTTCTTGACGTCCCAGGTCGGGCAACAAATAATCCTTCTTCAATTTTCTTATAAAAACATGCCCGGGATTTTATATGTGCCCGGATGGCGATAGGGCTTGCCACCTATTACATTGTGGGTCTTATAATTACTTCGGTTAGTTGTGGGCAGGTTGTGCCTCTGTACCTCTTCGGGAATATGATCGTGAAGATACACATACTCTGTATCACATTGGGATAAAGACTATAATACTAGCTTGAACCTTGAATTCCGTATTTATTAATAAGACATTTGGATTAGGTTCCTGTGTTAGTATCGGGGTCTTTAGGAGAATATAAGACAAATGCTTTTCTGACTATAACCACACGATATCATTTCGATACATAAATGCTACGATTGCAAAGGATCTTCCGAAGCTAAGCGTTCGGGTTAAGTGATTAGTAGTCGAGTGAGTTTATCGTATATTTCTTATATACCAACATTTATTTACGCTAAGTCCGTTAAGAGGTAGGCATAGAGTGTCAAAATATCCACGAAACGTCCTACGTTACAATATCGCAGTTTGAAGCACTTCGTTGTTTGTTGTATTGGCGACATCGAAAAATTTATTTCTCCTGTGTCAAGCACCGAAAATCCCGAAAATATCAAATATTGCGTCAAAAATGAAGAATTTTTTGATGTTCTTCATGAAATACATTTGTGTGTTGAGCACAGCGGAAGAAACAGAATGGTTGCAGTAGCTAAAAAGAAAGTATCTTCACGCCCATGTCCCCGAAGAGGTAGGCAGAGGCACAACCAGGGTACCCAGGACTAGCCGAAGATACTTAGTCCCATAATGTGATAGGTGGCAAGCCTATCGCCAACCGGGCACATATCCTATCCCGAGCAACATTTTTTTTTATTAGAAAATTGGAAAAATCCGATTTAAAAAAGAAAGAAGAAGATAAAAAGAAGTATGCAAATATTACTCAGGAGGCGATTCTTTTGTATCTTCGTTTATATAAGCCATGTCAAATGAAACAAAAATCTACCAAAAAAGGCTTTGTTGTAAAGCCTATTTTACCCGTCGAGCTAAACAGCCGTTGCCAAGTCGATTTAATTGACATGCAGACAAACCCAGATGGTGACTACAAGTTTATACTAGTTTATCAGGACTACCTCACGAAATTCGTACAACTTCATCCCTTACAAACTAAGACTGCGGAAGAAGTATCGAAGAAATTACTTCAGATGCTGTGAGTCATGAGTGTGACTCGGGGCGGAAGGCTTGGCGGGACACGCATCTAAGTTTTATCCAACAGGATTTGTCTGGACCTAGTTCTAGCCGGACTAATATCTGATAGACCTAGTTTTATCCAACAGGGAATGGCCGAACCTAGTTGTAGCCGGCTTGATAAAGGATAGACCCGAAAATAATCGGCTCGTATTAGGTTTAACCAAGAGTAAGTGACTACATCTAGTTCTAACCCGCTAAAACTAGGTGTAGCCGCACTTCGGGTATTAGCCGTAACATATTATATAGTATAGCAATTAAAAATCGCTTATTGCATTCCTAGGCTGAAATATTTGAGTTTCAGAAAAATCCCGATCCCGTAGAGTATATGTACAGTACTACTGTTTAAATTATGCGCTTCGGCTATATTCGTCAAGCTTCGGAAATCCGAAAGTATTTTAAAAATATCTATATAGAGTTGTTATTACACATAATTTATCATTTCGCTTAAATTTAGATTAGGTCAGCCAATTTAAAATAAAAGTATAAAGGGTAAAAAGAGTAAAAAGTGTAAAACCGAATCGCATAATTTAAATAGTAGTACTGTATTCATATTTCTATGTAATTTTAATGTGAAGGTAGGTATTTTTAAATTTTAAAAATAGCCTTAGATATCAAACCTTCATCTTTTCGTTGACGCATTCATTTAAGCTATAGAGGATTCGTTATCTGTGGTGAAATTTACTTAATTTATTCTTACGTAATTTTATTTTGATTTTAAAATTTTTTTGTTTCAGTTTTACAGAGTAATGTTACATAATATGTTAAATTCTCTCTAGACTGTAACACCTTGGAATTTGAGAATTTGCGGTTCTTTCATGTAATTTCGCGACTTACCTATGAGAAATTCTTTCACCGAAAAACCAGGCAACATGATCCCTAACTCATATAGAAATACACCAGCGGCAGCGGTCAACTTGGATGGAAATTATGTGCAAGGAATGTAACCTTTTAGTCAGGAAGATATAAGAAATTTCTTCCTGTTTAATTTGTGAAGCAAGGGGTTTTCTTTTATCTTTTTAAGGGACGGCTATACCTGCTGATTGTACACTTTCTTTTACTATTTCGACACGTCTGTTGTTACTGGTTAAACCACTCTTAATTTGACAGTTTAAGCCGTCATTGAATTTAACCCTGGAACGTGCAAGTGGAATTTTAAATTTTTATATTTACCTGTAAGTTTTCGAAAAACTAACTCCATAATAACTGATAGATGCAGAGACAGAGAGAGAGAGCGAGAGAGAGAGAGAGATGCGAATGTAGAGAGGAGTGTGAGTGCAGGGAATAGTGTGAAAGGAGCGTTGGGTAAGCTATTCCAAAACGAGGTTTTAAGTCAAAAAGCTAAACTTGCTTTGCATAATTCTGTGCTTATCCCAACGTTATTGCATGGAAACGATAGTTGGGTACGTCAGAAAGAGCATGAAAGTAGGATAAATGCGGTCGAAATGAGAGCACTGCGTGGATTAACGCTCGCTGACCGCATTCGTAACAGTGAAATCCGAGAAAGAGAGGGATTGAAAGAAAGTTAAAATGCGAAAGGGCATACTCCGCTGGTTCGGTCATGTGGAAAGAATGACAGATGAAAGATTGACAAAGCAGATATATATACAATGCGAATGTGGATGGATGTAGGTACCCGGGGAGACCAAGGCTGACATTTCACGATCAGATCAATCGTAAACTGCAAAGCATTCAAAGCAAGAAATAGTTTTCTTTTTACAGTACAATTATTTAGTATCTTCACGCCCATATATCCGAAGGAGTTGGCAGATGCACAACCAAACCACCCACGATTAGCCGAAGACACTAAGTCTCACAAAGTGATAGGTGACAAGCCTATCGCCAAACTAACACATATCCAATCCCAATCAACATATCCAATCGGAGTTAGTTGTTGCTTAATGCGTTAAGGTTTTATGTAAATAGGTTGAAACACATTCTGTCAAAAGGTATTGGGAATGGATATTTTTTTTATCGTTCCAAATTCAAATTTTTGGTTTTTTTGTTGTTGTCAGTTTGGCACAGCTGTTTTTCAGTTAGTAAAGTTAGAGTTGCATCTTGTAACATACTTGTAATATGAATATGTTACTGACCTTATGAATATATTTATGTCCTTGACTTCTTTGTAATATTGAAATTTATTCCAAATAATTTAGGTATTGGCGTAAGTGTATCGTTTCTGTAGGAGCATACTTTGAAGATAATAAAATAAATTTTGAAAAATACCAAACAGTTTGTGTAATATTAATCTTTTCCCGGTACTTTCTGGATATATAATTATGACTATATTTGTTCAATATGTCGGTCCTTGCTGCTGTCTTTTGAGTTATTACAAGACGCTGGTTAGCTTGCACCTCTTTAATAGACCTACATAAAAGTTTGCGCTTGTATTAAAATACATCTACATTTTAAGAGCAACTAGTTACCCCCATTACAACTGTTAAAAACGTAACAAGATTTTAAGCTAAGTATATTTAAAATATAAGCTCTATCAACCGAGTGAACCCAGGCCGGATCGCTAATAAATTATAAAGGAAACAAATAAAACCTTGTTTATTGTTACTTTATAAGTGTTACACGTTACTATACTTACTGCTATACTCATTACTATACTCTTTAGTTTTGTTACGTAGAAAGTTGCTGTGTTATACCTTTAATTTTATTTAATAACTAGCTGCTACCTGCGGCTTCGCCCGCGTTTTCATAGAAACCCGGTGTTCGATCGGGATTTAAAATAGCCTATATGTTAATCCAGGTCACAATCTATCTGTCTTCCAAATTTCAGACAAATCCGTTCAGCCATTCGAGCGTGAAAGGGTAACAAACATCCATACATACATACTTACAAACTTTCGCATTTATAATATTAATAGGATTCTTCAATTTCCTGTCTTTCCTGGTTTTGGTAGAGATTGCTTTAAGCGATAAGACCGCAATTGGTAAATTTTTGTTCTGTATCTTATGTTTGTGTTAATATTGTACAATAAAGAAAAAATAACTTTTTTTTTTTTTAAGAAAAAATAATAATAACAGTACTCAATTAAAATGACATTAAAACTGTTTCTCATTTGGGTAAAAGATGTGGTTCGGTATTTTTGCAAAATTGAGAGATCATATTATTGAAATGTGTCTGCGGTGCAGACTGACTAAGTGAAGTGAACCGTTAAGCTCTGCTGAGCTTTCAGCTGATTTGATCCGATCACAGAACAGTAATTTCATTAGCTTAAATCTAGGGCTGTGCATCAAAAGAAATACGTTGAAAAGAGAAACAAAAGAGGGCAAAAACAAATATTTTTAAGGCTACGATACCTATTCTGCACTGTTGGCAGTTTGGTCTACGCTAACCACCGTTTAGCGATTTTGTTGTAAAACACTAGCTGTTACTCACGGCTATGCGTTGCAGTTATTATATTTAGATCATTAATAAGGGCTTTTATACAGACTTTCAACCCCTATTTCACTCTCTTAGGGGAAGAATTTCCAGATTTTATAAGTATAGATTACAAAATGTGGTATTAAAAAAGTAGTGATTTAATTTTCTTTAAAACGTCATAACCTGTTTCATTTTATTTTTTTGTAACTTTAAGTTTGATGAATTTCAAATAAAACATGAAAAATATTTAAACTCATTGTTTTAGCATTTTTTTATAATCGAGCGAAATTATAAGTATTGTGTTGACCCATTATTTCATTTGGGATGTTTACCGAACCACATCACATGTTTTTCTTCGAACAATTAGAAACATAGGTATTTGATAGTTTAAAATTGAATAAAAAATAGGTAATTTCGAAAATCTTGGCTTTAAGTAAAAATTAAATTCGAAAAGCGAAATAACAAATCCCAATAGCTTTAAAAATATAAAACCCTTTTTATTCATTTTTTGTTTAAGCAAAGTTACAAAAACTTGTAATTTTTTGTAATTTGAGAGCTGAACGAAAGCATGGTGATGGTCAAAAATGGTCCAAAGCGAAATGGCAGCTGGCGTAATTCTAATTAAACTATGTAATTACGTAGAGTTATAAACTAACTACAGAAAATTAAACACTTGTTGAACACATGTGTTACTAATCTCTATCAAAAATTGGATTTTCACCTACTAACTTGCTGCACTCTATTTACGTTATGCATATAATTGGATAGATGTAAATTTTAGACTGTGTTTAGTTAAACATGTGTCTAAATTTTTCTTGTGGTAAAACTACTTGTTTATAACTAGTACCTACCTCTATGTTTTTCAGTTAAATTGAAATAAATAAGCCTTAAATTATTTCTGTTAAAATTTAGGTTGTACAGTAGTACTATTTAAATTATGCGCTTAATTACTTAAAAGATATCTATATAGAGTGGTTATTATACAAAATTAATCATTTCGCTTAAATTTAGATTAGGTCAGCCAGTTTAAAAAAAAATAAAAAGTGTAAAGCCGAAGCGCATAATTTAAATAGTAGTACTGTAATAAATTATCTGACGAAGCTTAACTACGTCCCACATACATCAATGTCAATCACACAAACTCCTGTCAAGAATCGAACCTAAGCTTTAAGAATGGCCATGGCGTTAGGCGTATTCATTAACTCTACCAAAGACTGGCCTTATAAATAAGTTTAACATAATTAATGATGATAAGCAAAAACGTCACCTTCTCTAAATATTAATTAAGGGGATAAATTCAAAGAAATTAAATCTGTAAACTATTTAGAAGCAATGTAGTTTCCTTAGAACATCAATTGTTAACTTAAGCCATTGTTTAAATACCAAGATGGAGGTATGAACATTATACAAAACGCTTCTCATGCTGACACCATTAGCGAGAGGGGTTTTATAAACTAAGATCCACATAGTCACGTTGCGACGTCGTTACCGCGGAACGGTGCGGTCACGGAGCGGTGCGTTGCCGTTTCAAGAAAATACACGGTACGGCGCCGTAGCCGTGAATAAAAAAATAGCCAATGAATTTTGTTAAGAATGTCATGCTGTACATATACGTTATCTGTTTTACTGTATTATAATGTGTATTATACGGCAACGTTGCCGCGGAACCACGGTACCTCTTAGCTATCAGCTCGTAAAAGGCCAGCATAGGCTTACCGACAGTAGCGCCGTGATATCCTACAAGTTGGTAGAGCTTCGCAACAACTCGCCCTCATTGGTACCAGCGCCTTACCTATTTTTGCCGCGATAACGTCAGTGCTTGCCGTTGACGTGTTCTGGTTCAGAGGGTAATGTATCACCTTTGGTATTTCTAGGCAGTGTGAATTGCTTACTATCAGGAAATCTATGTGCTTGTTTGCCTTCCAATGTAATTGATATTTCGCAAGTATTGTGTTCAAGAGTACCTAAAATGACATACTCGATTCCAATTTCCAAAATTGGATGAATCGAAGTTCAAGAGTAACTTTACTGGAGTCTATGACCACAGAAGGAGGACACAGGCTTCTTCTTATTCTGATGTCTCAATGACTTCATATGAGAGAGATAACAAACTTTAATACGCGGGTCAAGCCACGGGTAATATCGGAAAACAATAAAAATATTAATTTTAATACTTTGTTAAACGTTAAATCAAAGAAGTCATTTTTATCTTTAGTTTCAAAGCCCTGTTGATGCTGCAAAAAGTGAAACCGGTTAGCTAGAAAGTGTTAAATAAAGTATACAGTGTATAAGTACAAGTGTTATCTCCAAAAAACGTGTTAATACTTTGTATTTTTTGTGCATAATAAACTATAATACCTAATAACATTGAACTGATAATACTAGTTTTATTTATAACTTTTAGAATTATAGAAAGTACAACACTTTTTTCCAAATAACGTTTTACATAACAATCAAAAATAAATGGGGCAAATATTAATATAGTTATTAATATTTGAATACGCGTACGCCTTTGAATGCTTAAATCATAAATATTAACTTTGTTATTACAGTAATCGTATTTCACGATTCGTAGGATTGAATTTTAGTCTATCGTTGCTGGCGCCGTCTTCTTAAGTACTAAAATATGTGTACACAGGAAATGCACATAATACTAAATGTAGTTTTTAACATCATTGACTTTCTCCATATAAGTTTATGCGCTTAAAGCTTTTAAAAATAAATATATATCATGCACTTTAGAAATAAACTTAGTGTTTCTCTCGTTCTTCTAGTTCCTGTTTTTGTCGTTTTTTTGTTGTTGTTTTTGTTTTGTTTGAACGAGGTGGTTAGAATAGAATAAAATAAATAAACTTTGGACCAATAAAATTATAGAAATTGTCTTTCATTTTTTAAATCATATGTTTATATAATATGTTATATATAATTAGCGCCAAACATTTAATAAACACACACAAATATACTTACATCAGACACAATATGCTTGTAGTAGTCGGTAATCGAACTCAAGTGTTGCGAACGACAGGGTTAGGTGTGTACGCTAACCTGTTGACCAACGAGACGTAAGAATCCATGCTTGTCGGCCATGTATCGGTTGGCGATGAGCTTGCCACCTATCTCAATGCAGAACTTACTGCCTTCGGCTAATCGTGGTTGCCCTGGTTGTGCCTCTACCTTCCTCTTCGAGAATATGAGCGTAAATATACTTTTTAATACTTATTTAGTACCTTAACCAGCAACAAACCATGTAATAATGTACTATTTAGGTCAGATCTCCGAGAGATTTCTATCACGCTGAGTGGCTACGACGCGGACCTTTGAAATATTGACTGACTAGTGACCTAAAAGCGATACAAAGTTTTATTTGCTTTTTTCACGATATTATGTTATTTTCGACGTGTATACTCAAATTTTAGCTTTCAAATTAGTACTCGTAGTATTTTTATTTCAGCACTTGCCCTGTGCTTGGGCTAAATCCTGTAGGTAAGTATCTTCACGCCCATATCCCCAAAAAGGTAGGCAGAAGGTCATCAATCCCGTAATACCGAAGAGGTTGCCAGAAGTACAACCAGGTCAGGTTGCCCACGATTATTGAAACAGTTATAGTCCTGCAATGTGACAGATGGAAAACCTATCCATTGCGTTCATATCCAACTGGGTGCTTATCCAATCCCGGCTAACCTTGATTTACACCAATATTAAAAATCACATTCCTGGTAGCCCGGGAATGTAATTAAACCAGAGACTTAATGTAGTCAGCGGCGACACCAGACGTCTAGACCAAAGAGTAAGAAGAATCAAAATATTTCATATATAACGACGAGTTTTTGAAAGGCCAATCAATATTAATCTATGATTAACCTCATTATTGCAACTGCTTAGCATGAGTTCGGTTAAGAAGACTAGACACTCGGCCAGCACGGCCTGGTACGCCTGGGGGGTGACTCCAATGGCCGGAGTCGCTCCTCTTCAAGCACGGGAGGAGGCCCGGTGAGGACCGGGCCGTAGCCACGGAGCGAGATGGTGAATGCTCCTTCATCCATCCATCTCGCTCCTTGCCGAGCGGCAGGAAGGTCATCGTGTGGTTTTTAGTCGGTTCGAGTCCGACATAACCCACTGCTCACCCCCGAGAGCGGTGGGTATCTGGGGGGAATTTCCACACGTAAAAAAAAATAGTCTAAACAAACTCAGATTCACCAGCTGCTCGGTTCGGTTCGCTCTAGGCGTCTAAGAAGAATTCGTGCTTAGATGCTCAGTTTCTCAGTGGTCGATACTCAGCTTAAACAGTTTCTATGAAGAGCTAAATCGTTAACTAAAATTGATTGGCGTTTTGGAAACTGGTGGTGACTGGTGATATAACTTCATTTCTACCAGACTCAAAATCGCCTCTGTGGTCTAGAAGTTCAGTTTTTGGACTTGACTGCATGAGGTCCCGGGTTCGAATCCCGGGTCGGGCAACAAAACGAAAATTAGGTTTTTCCAATTTTCTAATAAAAAAAATGTTGCGTGTTATAGGATATGTGCCCGGTTGGGATAGGCTTGCTACCTATCACATTGTGGGACTTAGTATCTTCGGCTAGTCGTGTGTGCCCTGGTTGTGCCTCTGCCTACCTCTTCGGGGATATGGGGGTGGAGATAAGTATCTTCGGCTAGTCGTGGGTGCCCTGGTTGTGCCTCTGCCAACCACTTTGGGGATATGGGCGTGAAGATAGGTACTTACTTTTTTATGTAAAATTGGAGTAACATACCAATTCGCCTGTATGTTTTTTACGCGATTAAAATTTAAGCATTCTTAAGTATAACCAAAGAGAATATTTAATAATCTCAATAAGAAGGTCATAAATTTATAGAACCTCTTTAAATTTATGACCTACCTTCCGAAAAGAAAGTGATCAGTTCTTAGTGTTGCAATGAACTGGAGACGGTTTCTTGCAATATTACTGCACTTCAATTATGAACCATGTCAAGAAGACTGTCAAGAAAAGTATATTAGGCTTTGATGTCGGCAACTTGAGAGTCTTGAGGCAAGTATGTGCGGTCTATAATATGCTTGTTTGCTGATATTCATGATTTTTCACTACAAAGAATAAGCTTCGGGATGTGATAACCCCATCGTTCACTAGTGGGCTACTAATTTAGGTTATACGATTATTTCACGACTGCAGTCACATCTAGAGAGTAGAATGCTGGCGGTCGAATTGGTATAACCGCCTTGTCTGCTTCTACAACTATTGTATCGGTGCTCTTCGTTATCGGGTGCTGCTGTACGGCTAGGTTCTCTTTTCGACTATATGTTTTTTTTATTAAGAAAAAAAAAACTGAATGTAACAACTAGTTGCTTAATAAAACGGTTTCTATGTAGCTTTCACATTCGCAAAACGGCTGGGTTAAGTGGCATACATTAGGTATACATATAACTAATGGCATCCATTAATTTCGACTGATATTACTCTAGTGGTACGTACCACGTAATAGTATTATTTCAGATTTCTGTAATAAGGCCTAGACGACTTTCTACTAGACAAAACATTTGGGTTAATGTTACTCTCTTCCACCGTTGTGTCCATACACATAACCGCAAAAGCATAATAATAATAATAAATCATCTTTATTTCACATAAACCTACAAGAAGCACTTGTGACGGGTCTATATAATAATAAATCTACCACCGGATCGCTACTTTAAAAAACCTATACCAACAACCTATTTCAAACTTGTTTTTTTAATGGAAGAGAGAGCGCACAGCGACATAGCTCTTCCAATAGTACGAGAAAACAGTGGCATAGAAACCTAAAATATGGTTTAAATGAATCGCAACTCTGCTGCCCCCCAGGCTGTGAGACCTTCTCTGTACCGGAGTACGACAGTACCAAGTATTGTTATGATGGCAGCATCAAAAGGTAAGGTAAAACAACCATCCCCACTTTTCCCTATTTGCGGCTATCATATTGAAAATGTAATTAGACAGGCGTGCTTATGAAAATACACATGCTCGAAAAACATTACCCTCCTTCCGACGCAATAAGGAAGTAATGGCGTAAATCAACCGACGAGTTAAATAATATCTCAAAACGTTTGCTTAATATTTTGCCAAATATGAACATATAAAGCCACTTAAAATATATTTTATATAAAATGTTATTTATGAAACAAGATACTCATTAAATTTAATGATAGGTTCTGTCTATACACTCAAAATCTCATTGTTAGGATTACAATCGCCATGTTTACCGGCGCTGAGAATTTTATAAGGCTTAAAAAACAATTACTGTCGTTTGGGTGAAATAGTGAAAATCTTGTGTCCTTAATATATTCTTTGTTTCCAGTTTCCATTCGGGTCTTCCGTGTAAAACAGAATATCTTTCTAATTTTCTGCCAGGCAGCTCGTACGGATTAGGCATCCACCGCCTCACTTAGTCCTGCCACCATAATAATAGTGCTATGTTTCGACCAGAAGAGTAGGGTAGCATGTAGACTTGTACGATAAAGCTAATAACCCGGCCAAAAGGACAGAAATGCACTTGTAATATCGGCGGTATCTATGGGCCACGGACATCTTTTACCATCAGGAGAGCCGTATGCTTGATTGCTCCTTTTGTACAAATCATTAATTTAGTCTAATTACCATAGAATTACGAATATATAAAGAAGTGCAACAATGTTCTATAGCAAATCTATTTACATAAATACCTTCGGAGTCAACATATAACTAAGCAACATCTCTATCTCTTTTTTACAAATGCCAATATTAGGTATGCCAAAGAGGTAACTATATTTTTGTCTGTCTTTTTTTTAACAAAGTAACATATTTGTCACAATCTCCTTTTTTCTACTTATCTAAGTTCCTATGTGTGCTAGGATCTTTAAAACTACGCAACGGATCGTGATGGGGGTTTATTAATAAGTATCTTTATGGCCATATCCCCGAAGATGTAGGCAGAGGCACAACCAAGGCACCCACGACCACGAGTAGCCGAAGATATTGAGTCCCACAATGTGATAGGTGGCAAGTCTATCGCCAACCGGGCACGTGTCCAATTCTGAGCAACGTTATTTTTAATAGAAAGTTGAAAATATACATTTTTATTTTGTTATGTTGCCTGACTATTTTCTTTTGTTGTCCGACGCGGGAATTAAACCCGGGACCTCAAGAAGTCAAAGTTTATATGTAGAAGTTAGTCAACCCGTGCGAAACTGTGGTGGGCTGCTAGTTCAATACAATTTTAATTAAAAATAGAAAACATCCCTATTTACTTCAGCCGCCGTATGATACTATGGGCTCGCCGTTAGCCTTATTTTATGCCGCAGAGACGATACATTAGTACTATTACTTATTCTGTGCTGTAGAGTAGGGTAGGTAGATAGGTGTTCCGAGAAGTAAGTTGGTGACACATCAGTAGCTTCTTTGGTGCTTACAAGCGATGGGTGTCTCTTGCGACAAGGAGAAGATGTTTAATCTAAACATGGCAACAAAAGTAAAGGTATTTTGGGTTTATGCACTAAACTAATCCTCTTGCTATGAAAAATTAAACAGCTGATTTATAAGATAGAAGGAAAATGAATTTGCATTTTATATTCATCGCCGGTTTTCTTACGTGATGTATTTAAGAACACTTGACATTCAGCAGCATAGATCGGCATCCCATTAATTAAAATCGCCCCAATAGTATCTCTAGTTTGAAATATAAATCTACAAGGTCATAAGGCTTTTGTTAAAGATTTTCTTTGTCGCCTCTGTGGTCTAGGGGTTCAGTTGTTGGACTTGACTGCATGAGGTCCTGAGTTCGAATCGCAGGTCGGGAAACAATAAGAAAATTGGGTTTTTCCAATTTTCTAATAAAAAAAATGTTGCTCGGGATTGGAAATGTGCCCGGTTGACGATAGGCTTGCCACCTATGACATTGTGGGACTTAGTGTCTTCGGCTAGTCGTGGGTGCCTCGGTTGTGCCTTTGCCTATCTCTTCAGGGATATGGATGTGAAGATATTTTACTTTAACAACATTGTTATGCGTAGAAAATTCATAAAACAATCTAGTATGTAATTCAGACTGATGAACATTTCTTCTTTTAATATCGGTATTCCTGTAGCCTTAAAACATTAGTATCGCTTGATAATGGGTATATCTGTTGCAAAAATAGCCTATTAAAGTTTTAAATCTGACACTAAACTTTGCAGAATACCTATAACATCTACTCAGAAGATGTGTTATTTTTCTCCATATTATTATTTTACCTCTTTAGGGATATGGGCGTGAAGATACTTTCTGTCATTAATAGGTAAAATCTTTTAACCAGGAAATGCTGCAGAGCACTGTACCAGCATTTGTAAAGTAGTTTAGTGGTAGTTGTCCCCGAAAGTCACTTTTTACAAACTGTTATTTAAAATTATTTACAACTTCGATAATCTGTAGATAAAATTTCCACACAAATTTTAACTTTGATTTGATATCAAAGAAACCCGCAATTTTGTAATTGCTGTAATTGTAATTTCCTTTTTAACCGTCGTGTGAATAATCCCATGATATTGCTTTTACAGTTCCACGAGTTTTTAAACATACCTACCTGAAAGTAATTGCTTTTCAATCATATTGTAACTTTCAATAAAGTAAATATCACATGAAAATACTGGATTTTTGATTTTCCAAATTGATTGATCAGACGTAGGAGGAATCGACATTATGGTACTGTAAATATAATTTCGTTTGCATTTGTTGAGTGATTGGTTCGAAATTATTAATTTAATATAATTTACAGTTCCACAGGGTTTTGAAGTGTGTCTAGAAGCAACTGGTTTATAACTACTATGTATTGTTTACATTTTTCAATACAACAAATAGCATTTACTTGAAAATTTGGGTTTTTAATTAACAAATTAATTATAACAGGAACCTAAATTTATGGAAAAATTTCTGTGGTCTAGCGGTTCAGATGTTGGACTGGACTGCATGAGGTCCCGGGTTCGAATCCCGGATATGTGCCCGGTTGTCGATAGGCTTGCCACCTATCTCATTGTGGGACTTAGTGTCTTCGGCTAGTCGTGGGTGCTCTGGCTTTGCCTCTTCCTACCTCTTTGGAGATATGGGCGTGAAATTTATGGAGTTCCTGTAAATATAATTTTCTCTGTGGCTGTAGTGTAATTGACTCAAAAATACTGATTTTACAGTAAACAGTTTGGAAAATATTGCTGCAAGTGATTTCTTTTTAATCACATTGTAATACTACTTTATATTGAGTAATTAGTATATACTAAGAGAAGCAAGTAATATTTAGCTAAGTTTCACAAAATTTCACTATGATTTTTCCCCAACAAAACATAATTTTGTTTTTGTAAATATTTATATGAATGGCGTCTTTCTTTTCAGTTTTTGATAGTGTGCTTTATGTTTTTTCTCCGTTTTGATCCGGGTTCTCTGAGTAAAATAAATCAGGGCAACGGGCTCTGCCAGGCAACTCGTAAGACGCAAATTTGGGTAAATTGGGTAAAGGTCATTACAACAAGACCACTGGTCGAGTGTTGTGCAGCAACTTATTGATATACAATCCTCTGTCTTATCTATTCCTGTCGTCGTTTTGACCCTGTTATGTTCCAGTTTGGAGGGTTAGGTGGCCGGTAGACTTGCACAATAGGCTAACATCCTGACCTCAGGACAGCGAAGCACCTGTAACATCTATGGTTTCTATAGTCTACGGTTGTCATTTGCCATCAGGAGACTCGTGTGCTTGTTCGCTGACGTCTCATATAAAAGAATTGTTTTAAATTTCAGTTTTTATTGGGATTTCCCACGTACATATTTGTTTAGACTTTTAATGCTCTTGTTTCAAAAGTTAGAGAGGGAAAACATTACAACAATTCATTACAGAATTTATAACAAAAATATATATGTTTTACATGAAAGACTCTAAAAAATACTGAATCCTCAACGTAATTTTAAAGACAAATCAAGAGATAACGAGTGTGTAAAGGTTTAGAGTTATTTTAATTTTAGTTCAGTATGTGGACACCTTCATTTTTTTTTATTTTGTATAAATAATCGAAAAGTAGTTCACAGTCAAATTTCAACTGCGCAGCAGGCTGTGCTGTAAATATTGATTTGGGGAATGAAGTAGCTGTATCATACGGATGGACAGACGGGCAAGTCGAATCTACGAGTGTTCGTTTTACGCTTTCTTGCTATAGAATCTTAAACTAACATGAAAATTTTGATTCTCGATTTTGCAAATGGATTGGGTAGCTTTAACAGGATCCGACAATTTTTGGGGTTGCTGTAAGTGTAATTTCTCTGTAGCTATGATTTATATTGTTCAGGCAATTGCTCGAACAGTTTCACGATTTTTAGAATTTATCTAAAAGTAATTGCTTTTCAATATTGTTACACATCTCAATAAAATAAGTAAAACATGAAAATTCTACGGTAATCTTAAATTTTTATTGATAAGACATTAAAGGTGAAAGCAGTTACGATAATACTGTAAACATAATTTCCTCTGCAGCTGTTGTATGATTGGTTCGATAAAATCTCTTTTATGTTTCCACGCTTTTTTAAAATGTATTTCAATTCTTCTATAATACTTTTCCTTAACATAAATATAACACGAAATTACTGATTTCTCATTTTCCATTTATTCGCAAATCATTTCACACTAGTGTTCGTATATTATTACAGGAAGAGGAAGGTATTCATGACATTGCTATATTGTAAGTCCGACTCCGATGATATTACTTTAACCTTGTATCTTATTCAAAATAATGCATGTCGAAGGTTACTACATTTTGACTTTACAAAGTTATTGCTATAATAGTTATGATCATACTAGCGACTTCTAAAATATTTTTTAATGTTTGATAATTGATAACGACTTACTTTATTCTTATATATACGTTATAATTAACATAGCGCGTTTATAAAAAAAGAGTTTCTTGTAATGGAGGAATTCCAGTACCGTTCAATCACTCCACTCCATTTTTATTTGTCTGAACTGATCGAATACAAAAGCCAAAGTGATTACCGCTAGTCTGATCACGCAGTGCGATATGTTAGCGCGTTAGAACCCTTTGTTGTACCGCCAACATCGCGATAATACACACGCAACCCGAATTTCCGCGACTATATCTGTTAATAGCGGATCACTTTTGTGTGTATTGTGTCACATTTGTGACGATACATGCAAAGTGCTCACCACATAGCTTTACGCGCGGTAATAATTGAAAACGACCGCTGCCGCGGGAACCGCAAACATCCGCGGGCGTTACGGCTGAAAATCGCCTAATGAAAAAAATGTGATCTTACTTTTTGGCTATAAATCTACATTCTACGGAATCTGCGGGCCCGGGTAAGAACCATGACATGAGTTCTTAGAGTTAGAACTATTATTCGTTGAATGATACGGTGAACACGGTGTCTTTGGAGAAATTGGCCTACGGTTAGTAGCTTACCGCGCTATTTTCATAGGCATTTTCAGCGATGATAACGTGTTTTCGCTCCGCAACATTGTAGAGAAGCATCTGGCTGTTTGTGTTTGTAGTCAGAAGGTTTTTTGCGGTTTTGTAGATCTCGAAAAAGCGTTTGATTGGGTTGTACGTAAGGAACTTTGGGACATTTTGTCAGATTATGGGATAGTCGGGCCCCTGTTGCGTGCGGTGCAGTCAATGTATTTAGACTGTAAAGCATGCGTGCGGGTGGATGGCAACATATCGGTCTGGTTTGATGTTAATATTGGCGTCAAGCAGGGTTGCGTGTTGTCGGCACGCTTGTTTATCTTATATTTGGACAAATGTCTTTAAAGGTTAAGATCATTGAATGTGGGAATGCGTATGGGTGACCAAGTGGTGAACTGCCTGCTTTATGCAGACGATGCTGTACTTTTGGGCTCTACATCATCTGAGCTGCAAACACTGGTCACAGTTACGGAAGGAGATTGTAAAGAAAGGGGCTTACATTTGAATGATATGAACACCAAAATAATGGTGTTTGAAAAAGACGTAGCCAGACCGGATGTAAGAGTTTTGGTTGATGATGTAGTGCTAGAACAAGTGAATGAAATTTTATATCTTGTTTGTGCTTTTAGCAAGGATGGAAGGTACACCGCGGATGTAGAGAGGAGAGTGAGTGCAGGGAATAGTGTGAATGGAGCGTTGGGTAAGATATTCTAAAGCGAGGTTTTGAGTCAAAAAGCTAGACTCGCTTTGCATAATTCTGTGCTTATTCCAACGTTATTGAATGGAAGCGAGAGGTGGGTATGTCAGAAAGAGCATGAAAGTAGGATAAATGCGGTCGAAATGAGAGCACTACGAAAAATCTGTGGTGTAACGCTCGCTGACCGCATTCGTAACAGTGAGATCCGAGAAAGAGTGGGATTGAAAGAAAGTGTTGGTGTTAAAATGCGAAAGGGCATGCTCCGCTGGTTCGGTCATGTGGAAAGAATGACAGATGAAAGATTGACAAAGCAGATATACAATGCGAATGTAGATGGATGTAGGTACCCGGGGAGACCAAGGCTGACATTACACGATCAGATCAATCGGATATTATCCGAGGGTGGTGTCAAGAGTCTCCGAAACCGGTGTGTTTGTATGAAAAGGGTTATGAATGTGAAGAAGACAGGTTTGTCAGGATCGTGAGATCTGGCACTCGATACTCTCTGCCTACCCCGTAAGGGACTTGGTATATATGTATGTATTTATGTATGTATGTATGTGTAATATATGTATGTATATATGTGTAAACTGCAAAGCATTCAAAGCAAGAAATAGTTTTCTTTTTACAGTACAATTATTTAGTATCTTTACTGCTTTATATGTAAGCAGTACAAAAACAGAAATGAATCTACGTTTTATTTTAGATCTCGTGCAAGTGACCTTCTTCTTCTTTCTTTAGGTTTTGGCCTATACGTTAGTATTTTGCCTTATTTATACGGCAATGTCAAGTAGAAATTTGCATCTTTGCATCTTTGCATTGCAAATTTTAGATCAATTTAAATCAATTATAATTAGTCATCGGTCATAAGTCAATAGTCAGTAGTCAGTAAGTCATGTCAGGCTCTTGTTTAAAGCGCTGGCCTCATTACTCAAGCTCATGTAATGAGATTTGGCGGCAACGAGGAAATACACGATACGCTTATTTCTTCATGATTATTTCATTTGTGCACTTTCGCACTACAAAATTGTTCAAAATGCCACCGAAATTGACTAATGTCACTCAATATTAACACGAAATTTAATAATTATGAAAAATTTCAACCATCTTTTCCCTCATTAGAAGTTTTTACCCATTCCAAAAAAAGTGCGCAACGCCGCTAAACAAGTTTTCACTTGAAAAACTTTATGTATTGCGGGTTGCTCGAAGTGAAAGCAACTCGCCATGATATACTGGGCGGGGAAACAAAAATCACGAAGAAAATAGTATCAAACTTGGCTATACAGTGTTTTTTTAGAGAGCGTAACTAGAGGTCAATGTGCGTAGCAGAGAAATTTCTCTCATACGTCGATAAAGTATGTAGTTTGACTTCGAAAAGAAGAAAGTGTTTTACGACGTGACAAGTGGAAACACAACAAATTAAGAAAGGTTTAAAGTATGTTAATATTTTGCGATTAATTATTGCGATTCGGTGGTAGTTTTATAATATTGTAACGCGCACCATCACGATCTACGTGAATAAAGTAATCTGAGCCTGAAACAATTCTATGGTTGGTAACATTATCAGCTCTTTTGCGTCCAGACTTATTTGGGGCGCACTATATGAGTAAATGTGGCCGTAGCATTACAGTACCACGAGCATGTTTTCAATTGTTCTGTTATCATCATTAATGAAATTTATATGACATGAAAATTATAAACTTTTAACAAGTTGATTGATAAATGATAAGACATAAAAGGAACATGTAGTTAGGAGAACGCTGTTACTATAATTTCCTCTGCAGCTGTCGCGTGATTGGTTCGACGATATTGCTTTTACAGTTCCATGCTTTTTTCAAATGTGTTTAAGTAATTGCTTTTCCACCGTACTGTAATACTTTTGAATGGAATAAATACTAAATGAAAAAGAATAAATTTACGCTACTATCCCTGAAAAGGTAGGCAGAGAAACAATCATGCCACCCGCGATTAGCTAAAGGTACTACTTAGTCCACAATTTGATATGTAGCAAGTCTATCACTAACTGACATTTATTCAATCTCCTCTGAAATTCTCGCCTCTATGGTCTAACTGTCCAGTTCTTGGACTAGATTTCATGAGGTCCCGGCTTCGTTTTGCAACAAAAATGGGTTTTATCAATTTTCTAACAACCTTGGATTGTACACGTAGCCGGTTGCCGATAGGTTTATCACTTACCACTTTGTGGGACTAAGTATCTTCGCCTGATTGTGGGTGCCCTGGTTGTACTTCTGCCTATCTCTTCGGGGACAAGAGTGTAAAGATCCTTTTTTATTCAATTCAACACTGTTTATATTAGAATACTAGCCGACTCGGCGAACTTCGTATCACTTGACATTAACGGCTACTAACAGTCTGTACGAATTAAAGGATTATTTTCCTATTTTCCCTACAGTTTTTCTATTTCCATTTTCCATAACGACCTTCTTCTGATAAACTGTTCAAGTGTGATGTGATGACCACGCTAAATGGGGATTGATTTATATTTAAAAATAATGTTAAATAATAATATATATCATTATTTTTTTATGATATTGGAAGGCAAACAAGCAGACGGATTTCCTGATGGTAAGAAATTTCCGCCGCCTAGAGACACCAATGGTGGTAATGGTGCGTTGCCAACCTGAGGCCGGGATGTTAGGCCTCGAGCAAAAGTAAGTTTACCAGCTACCTTACCCTCCAAACCGGAACACGTCATGACGTTATGGCGGCAGGAATAGGTAAGTTAAGGTAATAAATTAAATTTTAAAAATTAAATTGTAATTTTTGTTTGATACATTTAAGTAAAATGCAATAAATTTAATTATTCCAAACCAAATTAAACTATTAGTATTAATAATGGACAAAATACTGTCAAAATTTATTAATAAATTGTATTATTTCTTAATTCTTTTTTTATAAATGTCCAATTTGATTAACCTTTCTATAAATTTTAAAGAAAGAAAAAATTTCACCCCAGACAGGTTTTGAACCTGTAACCTTTTTTTTTGATTAACCTTTTTTGGCAAAGGCCTTTTCCATGTCTTTCCACAGTTTCTTTTGCCTTTTTTGTCCAGTGGGTACTGGCTGTTTCAAAAATTTCATCATCCCATCGTTTCTTTTGGCGTTCTCGTACTCTTTTCCAATTTCTCGGATACTATTGAATTTTTCCACGTATTACAAAGATTCCAACAAACTAGGTCGTTTTTAGGGTTCCGTGGTCATGGCAAAAATGGAACCAAATAGATTCAATAGATGTTTGTCTCTCAGTCTGTTTGTGTCTCATAGTAAGGGATAAATGAGCATATTTCCCAAATTATGAGAACTATATTGAAACTTGGTAGACGTGTACATTGTGAAAAAGAAATACAACAATGAAGAAGGCGCGCTCCCCATACAATGGAACAGAGACTAATATATATTTTCATCAGACATGTTAGAGCACTATAGATAGGTCTTTAAAAATCCATTGCATTGAAGTTCTTAATATTTTTTTCAGTCAGTCATATTTGTAAGACAACCACTTTTAAGTTGGTAAAATGTGTATCCTTGTTCTTAAGTTTTTGAAATATGTAAATAATTAGTTATGGCTAAGACGAATTCAAAACTACAAATATTTTAAAAATTGCAGGGGAGCCGAAGAAGAAATTTTTGCAATAATTTATACGCGTTTGATTAAGATATGGGAAATAGCCTGTACCATTGTTAAACAGCTCCAGTATGTGTCAAATCTCTGTCATGTAGGGTTGTCTGTCTAATATTTTTTTGCTTGAACATAATATATTCGAGCATGTTAGATTAAATTACGGCGGGTTTATTGCAACCTAGTTAAAGTGACTAAATTTTCTGACGATTTGAATAAGACGTACGAGAGTAGAAGAGTCATAAAACTTTCAAACTAAATCCTTCATGTTCATTGTCTATTACGGCAAGCTGTCTGATTGACATATTTCTGTCATCAAAGTCATATTAGGCATTTGTGCTATTAAAATATAATATAAGATAAAATAAAATATTACGATTTTAGACTAATACGTAGACGAACTATTTTAGATATCGTATATCGTCGATTGCGCATGGCGACGCGTCACCACACCGTACACACTACTGCATATATATACCATCACATAGCGTGGCGACGCGTCGCCGCGGCATGCGTCGCCACGCCAGAAATCGGTTATACGTGCGGCTATAGATGTTCCACATCAAAAAATTAAAAGACATATTTCATTATAATTGCACATGTCGTTATCGAACCCGAGTTTTCACGCAAGTCCAACAACGGACCTTTACATCACAGAGACGATTAACACATCCTATAAATAATATTAACACATTGAAATAACACATATTTATACCCTAATAAGCCCCCCAGCCAGCTATAGACAACACTTTCAAGGTTTCCAATCTACGAACTGCTGACTGTATGTGCACATTGTCTAACCACAGGCCTTCGTTTTATTTCTGTCTTTCCGTGAAGTGTTCAAATAAAAAGCTCTTTTAAAAGCTTAATTGTTGAGGTCATGGCCGCTGAGATCTAAGGGAAGTATGGTGAAGTGTGAGCCGACAATAACGACATTTACTCATAAACTAGGCTGGGGTTTTATATTTTTTATAATATATGACGGAGAACGGATTTCCTGTAAGTACACTTCGTATTTCCGGGTCAAAAGAAAAGAAATTATAAATTATGTATTTTCAATTTTCTAATAAAAATAACGTTGGCCGGGGTTTGGATATGTGCCCGGTTGACGATAGGCTTGTCATCTATTACATTGTGGGACAGGCAGAGGCACAACTATTTGGAAAAACCACATTTCCTTTTTGTTTCCCGACCTGGGAATTGAACCCGGGGCTTCATGAAGTCAAATCCAACACCTGGACCACTAAACCTCAGAGGCACATTATTGTTTACTACCAAAAATTTAATTGGCTGTACCAAATCAAAGAAAATGTAACACCATGTTTATACCAAATTAACATTGCACTTACTGCTTTTGTGAATTAATCGTATGTGGCCAGTATTAGTGTTTGTGTATTGTCTCCTTTGATATGCCTTGAAAAAAAGACAGAATTTCGGTAAGCTGTATTTGTTATTGACTGTTTTTGCCAAATAGCCAAATAGAGCAATAAATATGGCAAAAAACTCTCAACACATTAACGTTATTTGGCAAATACAGCAAATACACAAACACAAATAGCCTTTTGTGCAGCCGCCTTAAGTTAAGATTATAAAGATAAAAATATTGAGATTGTGTATTTTAATATGTTATGTACAGGAGCACATTCAAAGATCTTACGAAAATTAGATAAAATATGATTACTTTCAATCCTATCCTATTAATATTACAAGTGCAAAAGTTTGTCTGTTTGTTTGTTACTCCTTCACGCAAAAACTGGTGCACACATATAGGGTAACTTGGATTAAAACATAGGTTAGTTTATATCCCGAATCAATGTTCCTGTAGGACCACTAACCACACGGGCAACACCGCGGGCATCAGCTAGACTCTTATATTTTTGTTGACATTAACCTGCAAAAATAACACATAAACTCCTTTTTTTAAGGTGATTAAAAATCAGGTCATGGCCGAGAGATATCTAGAAGAGTGAAGTGTGACCCGACATAACTGAGGGAGAATTAAACTGAAACTTGAGTTGTGTTTAAATTACGAATAAAAATTATTTCTGCTTAAAACCTGCGACGAGCGAGCCACTTGTCTGGAGTGTGCATTGTTCCCTTACATGTTTATGAAACATAATTGAGATTTAGAAGTATTTGCGTTGTGACCGTCTGGTCTTTATTGGCTCTCGACGGGAAAACAATGTTAAGGTATTAATTTGACGTGAACGAGATGGTTGTTTTACTATTACTATTTCGGGTAGATTTAGTCGGAGGTTATTGGTAACAAAAATTTTATGATTGTAGTTGTTTTATTTGTTAACTAACTGTCCCGGCGAACTTCACTCCATTTAGTTCCGTTTGTATTGAAAAACTTAAAACGCTGTTTTTCCTTGGTTTCTCGCAGTTTTCCCCTTTTTTCTTATTTTTTAAACCTTCCCTGGACTATCAACAAAAAATTAAAACCAGAATTAGCCAATCGGTACAGCTGTTCTCGAGTTTTAGAGAAACTAACGAACAACAATTAATTTTTATACAGAAGAAGAAGATAGCAGTGCTGGGGTTAAGTTATTGCGTGTTAGGTACGCAATAACTTAACCCCAGTATTTTTATATTTTCTTTATGTATTTTCAGTATATCAAAAACGATAAAACACAAACAAATAAAATGATATAAAAGGCTTACTTGTCCCTCACAAGTGATATTATACACATACACTAGTAGATAGGCAGGCTAAATATCATCAGAGGTAAAAATGTATTAATTGATAGGTATGTTTCAACTACATAAAGACAACAACGTAGTAAAATACTGATGAGAAAAACATAAGCACTAGGTAGCTGACCCGGCGAGTTTCCCGGTTTTTCTCTTCATGAGAACCTTCTACTGACAATAACTAACACAACAAAAAAGAATTTGAAAAATTGATCCTACCGTTCAGGCTTTATGCGATGACCACGCTAATGCAGGTTTATTAATATATCTATGTATATTTGATATTTTCCATCGTCGGCGCTTGGTAAAACTTCCAAATATTCATATTTTTAAAGAAAGAAACACTTGTACTAATTTATTTATCACTTATAATTTATTACTTTGTAATTAATAGCCTATCGGTTTCGCTTATACAGCATCATCAGGACTAAAAGTTGTTGAATAGTTTAAGTTTTAGCCCTGATGATGCTGTATAAGCGAAACCGGTAGGCTATTAATTACAAAGTAATAAATTATAAGTGATAAGTAAAACATTACAAGTGTTTCTTTCTTTAAAAATATGAATATTTGTATGTATAGTAATATATTTGTATGTATAGTAACCTACATATATAAACAAAAATAATAAAATAAATATATAATAGGAAATAAAACGTTTGTATGTCAAATATGTTTTAATGCATTTTTCATTTATTAGTAAGCTATGCTCGTCAGTTAAAGTAATAGGTACTTAAGTAGTATCAGAGCCCTTACCATGTGTTTACGGCTTGTCAAGTTTACTATACTCACTACCGTCTCTGTAAATTATTTGTATGAATACTTTGAACATCGCTTCTATTGGTAACTAAGAGAAACACGTTTTTAGACCAAAAATGTCATGGATTACGACACGTAACTTGGAGTTTTGGCGCCATCGAGAGAAAAGATGGTCGAAGTTTTTTCATAATTATTGAATTTCGTGTTAATAATGAGTGAAATTAGTCAATTTTGGTGGCATTTTGTACAATTTTGTTCAGTGAAAGTGCACAAATGAAATAATCAAGAAGAAATTAGCGTATCGTATATTTCCTCGTTGCCGCCAAATCTCATTACGTGAGCTTGTGTAAAAAGGCCACCGCTTTACCCAAGAGCCTGACATGACTTACTGGCGACTTATGACTGATGTCTTAATATAATTGATTAAAATTGATGTAAATTTTATGCAAATTTCTACTTGACTAATGGCAAAATACTAACGAGATTGCCAAAACCTAAAGAACGAAAGAAAGAAGACACGTAACTTATCGAACTTAATCTATATTAACTGACGATAAAGGCTTTGGTGCTACTGAACTGCGCAAACGGGTGACGTCTCTCTTTTTCATTTGAAAGCAAATTTAAGTCCCTTACCTATTTTTATTTATGGTAGGCAATGTTTTTTTTTTTTTTAGTTTCGTACCTTCTTGCTTATTATTTAAAATTTAAATTACCTTTATTTTTATTAAACACATCTTTGTCCGGGTAATTCAGTAATGAGAGATAAAATTTTCTGTTCGGTCATAAAATAATATGAAACACAAGGAAAAATAACAAGGATGAGAGTTCTCTGAAACAATAAAGTGTGATCTGAATTTAGCTAAACTTAAACATACTAATAAGTCATGTTTAATTAACATTAAATTAAATTATTTTTGCTTTTATCGCCTCTGTGGTCTAGCGGTCCGGGTGTTGGACTTGACTGAATGAGGTCTCGGGTTCGAGTCCCGGGTCGGCCAACAAAAAAGAAAATTGGATTTTTCTAATTTTCTAATAAAAAAAATGTTGGTCGGGATTGGAATTGTGTCCGGTTGGCGATAGGCTTGCTACCTATCACATTGTGGGACTTAGTATCTTCGGCTAGTCGTGGGTGCCTTGGTTGTACCTCTGCCTACCTCTTCGGGGATATGGGCGTGAAGATACTTTTAAATATTCACACACTCTCCTTTTTTAATATCAACGCTGTACCTTCCATTATTGTTAAGAACAGAACCAATTAAACAATTCACATTAGCATTATATAAATATTCATGGTAATAAGTGATAAAGCCTGTCTGTAACGCTTTCATGGCAAAACCTCGGAATGATTTTGATGAAATTCGATATGCATGCAGTTGAAAATCCAAACATAGGTTCTTTTTTAGAAATTAACCTTTAAATGACTATAACAAAGTTCTGCGATGACGAAGTCACGGGAAAATAGCTAGTCTATATCTATAAAATAAAAATGAATCGCTAAATGTGTTGGTAAGCGCATAACTTCCGAACGACTGGATTATTTATATAATGCTAATGTGAATTGTTTAATTGGTTCTGTTCTTAACAATAATGGAAGGTACAGCGTTGATATTAAAAAAGGAGAGTGTGTGAATATTTAAAAGTATCTTCACGCCCATATCCCCGAAGAGGTAGGCAGAGGTACAACCAAGGCACCCACGACTAGCCGAAGACACTAAGTCCCACAATGTGATAGGTGGCAAGCCTATCGCCAACCAGGCACATTTCCAATCCCGACCAACATTTTTTTTATTAGAAAATTGGAAAAATCCAATTTTCTTTTTGTTGGCCGACCCGGGATTCGAACCCGGGACCTCATGTAGTCAAGTCCAACATTCGGACCGCTAGACCACAGAGGTGAATATTTAAATTCTCAGAATAGTGTGAAGGGAGCGCTGGGTAAGCTATTTCAAAGCGAGGTTTTAGATCAAGGTGCTAGACTCGCTTTGCATAATGCTGTGCTTATCCTAACGCTGTTATATTGAGGTATCTGAAAAAAGCATGAGAGTAGGAGGAAAAGTGGTTGAAATAAGAGCGCTTCGGAAAATATGTGATGTAACGGTCGCTGTCCGTATTTGTAACAAAGATAGATAGACGAAAAAGATAGAAATTGAAAGAAAGTCCTGGTGTTAAAATGAGTAAGGGCATGCACTGCTGGTTCGGTCATGTGGAAAGAATGGCAAATGAAAGATTGACAAAGCAGACATAAAATGCGAATGTGGACGGATTCATGTATCAAGGATAACCAAGGTTGACATTCTGTGATCATATCGCACGGGTATTATTCGAGGGTATTGACAAGAGTCCCCGAAACCGACGTGTTTGTACCAAAAAAAAATGCGGATGAAGCCAGAAATGTCGGCAACGATCGTGTGATTCGGCACCTGATAACCTCTGCCTACCTCGTAGGTAATTTGACGTAAAAATATGTATGTATAATTAAGTATCTTCACGCCCATATCCCTGAAGTGGCAAGCAGAGGCACAACCAGGGCACCCACGACTAGGTGAAGACACTAAGTCCTACAATGTGATAGGTGGCAAGTCTATCGCCAAACGGGCACATATCCAATCCCTGGCAACGTTATTTTTATTAGAAAATTGAGAATATAAATTTTCTAATTTTGTTTGTAACCCGGGGATAGAACCCAGCACCTTAAGAAGTCAAGTCCGACGCCGGACCACTAGACCACACAGGCAATTATTATCATATATTTAATTTATTATTATTATTAATATAAAATATTAATAAATTAATATGAAGGCAAAATACAGATCTTTTAAGTAATAAACGTTGATTGTGAAAGTTCGGCTCGATATTTAATAAAACAGTATTTATTATTTTTAAAACAATGTTTTTATTGTTTTTCATGTGAAAGTATAATCTGTGGTCTAACTTGTCAAAGCTAAAGTGCCAAAAAATTATATACCTTTTTTTAAAAATGTATAAATGTAAACTATTACTTCGACTTGTCACAAAATTTAATATAATCTACATAAAAATATATGTAATTTAAACATATATAATGTAGATTCTAACAATTGTATATAGACAAGATGTTATAGGTATACTGTAAAGTTTAGGGCTAAATTAAACGTTTATAGCTTTTTTTTTTTGCAAAACATATACCCGTTATCAAGCGATACTGGTGTTTTCAGCCTGCAACAGTTCTGATATTACAAGAATAAATATTGATCGGTCTAATTCAGACACACTAGATTGTTTTATGTATGTACTACGCATAACAAAGTTGTGCCATTTTTTAAGCTATAATTTAATCTAGACGCCCATATGTCCCATAAGGAAGACTTTAACAATCCACAATCTGAATTATGGCAAACCTTTTTTCCCCGTGTTGGTCCGGGCTCCTTTGCAGAATAGACCACCTGCCTTTCTTGCCAGGCAGCTCGTAAAAGGCGAGCATAGGCTTATCATCACTAACACCGTGACATCTGACTATGTGGTAGAGTTTCGCAGCGACTCGTTCGGATTGGTACCACCGCCTTACCTATTCCTGCCGCCTTAACTTCATGGCGTGTTCCGGTTCGGAGGGTAAGGTGGCCGGTAAACTTACTTTTGCTCGAGGCCTAACACCCTGACCTCAGGTTGGCAACGCACCGTTACCATCTTTGGTGTCTCTAGGTGGCGTGAATTTCTTACCATCAGGAAATCCGTCTGCTTGTTTGCCTTCTAACATCAAAAAATAAAATAAAAAAAACAGTTGCTTAGGTTACATTTAGCTTAATTTAGACTTAAGTTTTCAAGTAACTTAACTGAAAAATCTCTTAAGATTGAACAACAGACGTAAAATATGTTAAAAATTAAATTAAATAAAACAAACACGGAAGTCGCATTTACACGAAGATTGTAAACTTTTATTTTTACTTTAAAACATGCGACGAGCTGGCGATCCCATTGTCTAGAGCAGCGGTCGGCAACCCGTGGCTCGCGGGCCGCATGCGGACCGCCGACGTCTTACATGCGGCCCATGAACGTCTTGAAAATAAGTTATAAATATCAAAATAAATTCATGAATATTCCGAGCTTGACCGTAT
>NJDC01000213.1:228130-242968 GCA_002245475.1 Calephelis virginiensis | reverse complement strand
AAAATAATATACATACAAGTGTTATTAAAATATTGCTATTTATAATATATACGTTATATTTTAATAAATAGCTCATTAATCAATTAATAAGGGAATTGCTGATTTTTCTTATTATTTATGTGAAATAACCTGTCACACTGGCCTGCGAGTTTGTTAGGAATCCGAAGCCGCCATTATTATAAATACATTAATTGATTCGTGACGATATTTTGTGTTTAGTGAGTTGTGATTTCGCCGCATCATTCCAATTTAAAGATTACGGTGTTTTTACTGGTTAGTGGCAATTTGTTTTTTTTCTTATCAACAAATTACTTAAAAAGTAATTAAATATTAAATATAAAAAAACCCGTTCCTAGTAGTTTTCGTTTGATATACTTACGGGGCGCCACCGTCTCGTAACTGTGTAAGGCTATGGTTGTATTTATTGTATATGTAGATACAGTTCTTCTCTGTGAGTAATATTGCTCTGTGATTTCTAGCTTTTAATTTATACTCGTACCAAATTTTGCGCGGTAAAAACAGAGTATAGATTAATTGCAATTGTAACTGTCAATTTTGTTTAATAGTTTTAACATTACAGTTTTTTTTTAGGTTTTGGCATTCACGTTAGTATTTTGCCATTAGTCAAGTAGAAATTTACCAAAATCGGGATTTGATTATAATTAGCCATAATTCATAAGTCGTCAATAAGTCATGACAGGGTCTTATCATTACTCAAGCTTATATAGTCTCAAGTACCTAGTGAGATTTGGCGGCAACGAGGTAATACACGATACGCTAATTTCTTCATGATTATTCCATTTGTGCACTTCAACCGAACAAAATTGTAGAAAATGCCACGAAAGTTGACTAATTTCACAATATAAACGCGAAACTCTGTAATCATGAAAAAAACTTCGACCATCTTTTCTCTCAATAGCCCATTTATTTTTAGTTTCTTTTTTTATCGCCTATGTGGTCTAGCGGTCGGGCGTCGGAGTTGTCTTCTTGAGGTCCCGGATTCGATCACCATGTCGAGCAACAAAAAAATAGAAAATGTGTATTTTCGATATTATTAAATTACTTGGTATGTTGTTTGGTCTGTTATAACTTTTTTTGTTTAAATAAATGAATTACGGCCTACTTTCTAAATTATAATGCTTGTGGCAAAGAGTATATAAAAACTACGTACGTACGTAGAGGCGGGACTTTCATAGATACATAGCAAACTCGAATTTTGTATGAAGTTTATTTAAATTGATACATGATACTTGACAGTCAGGTATAACCCGTTTAATTTGAAAGTAAGTCTAAAGCTCTGTGAGTAATATTGTTCTGTGGTCTAAAGGCATCCAGATTTAAGGCAACAAGTGTCATATCATTTAGGTAAATAAAAAACATAGCAAACATAATTATTTAATATTTTTATATAAATGTTGCGCCAAACTGGCTTATGGATAACGTGCAGCTTACAGATACTCCTAAATTTATAGGAATATGTTTTTTATTTTTACTTTTAATTAGGTGGACTATTTCTAATTTATTAACATCCAGGAGAAAGGAATATTTGTTACATAATCTGTGGGATATATACATAATTATATTCTTTTGTTCTTTTTCAAGCAATATTTTATTTTTCGAGATTTTTGTATTATAAATAAAGATTTTTTATATCCTTTAGTTTATGACATAAAATTCTTATTTACAATTTCTTACTAGCGAGCTTACCTATAAGCTGATACTTTTCTCAAAGATCTGCTTTACCCCGATTATATTAAATTCAAAAAATTTGTAATTTTAAATCTGACAAACGATGAAAATTATTTTTAGCTAGGTATTTAATAAAGTGCTTTTTTATGATATTGGAAGGCAAACAAGCTGACGGATTTCATGATGGTAAGAAATTCACGCCGCCTAAAGACACCAAAGGTGGTAATGGTGCGTTGCCAACATAAGGCCGGGATGTTAGGCCTCAAGCAAAAGTAAGTTTACCGGCTACCTTACCCTCCGAACCGGAAGACGTCGTGACGTTATGGCGGCAGCAATAGGTAAGGCGGTGGTACCAATCCGGGTGAGTCGCTGCGAAACTTTACCACCTAGTGCTACTTCATTTGCGTTATTTAAAGTATAAAATGGATATAAATTCAGTTTAGTTTTATATAAAAATCTGATTTAAATGTTTTAAGAAAAGGTTTTATTTTAATTTATTTTGCATTACTCATAAACTTTTAATATTACTTACTTAAAAATAGTTTAACCATTTCGGTTCCTTACAATCAATATTATTTTGAAAGCGTAATATTTAACAAGTCGCGCTACCTGCACCATACCTAAAATCTGTGAACGTACCTAATCGTCAAATGTCATATAGAATAGAACTGAGCTGTCAAATGAGTTGAGATTTTTTGGTACGAAGTTCCTTATTACGCGTTGTAAATGGGTCTAGACGGAAAAAAATCTCACGCGAAGTTGTAACGACACTTTTTGCTGTAAGCTGTGCGGCGTGCGCATGTTTCTCTATCTGTCTTTTTATTTTTGTTGAGTGTATACAGGTTCGTTCGGCTTCGTTTCATCCGGGTGCCTCGTGTCACCTCTCAACTTTTTTTCCTACATAAACCGCGGAGTTTTGGCACCATCGTGAAAGAAGATGATCGAGGTTTTTACGTAATTAATGAACTTCGTGTTAATTATGAGTAGAATTGGTTAATTTGGGTGGTAATTAGTTCAATTTTGTTCAGTTAAAGTGCACAAGTGAATAATTGTGAAAAAATTAGTGTATCGTATATTTCCTCGCTGCTGCCGGATCTCACTAAATGAGCTTGAGTAACGAAGTCACGGCTTTACTCAAGACACTGACATGACTTTGTATATTATAATAACTTATGACTGAAAATGAAAGAATTTTTTAATACGGAAGACATGGCAGCATGTCCTAAAGGTCTTAGCCGGCCCCAGAAAGGGGCAAATTAACTAAACTAACTGCATAAACCCCTTTAAAAAAGCAACACATAACAAACAAATTATTACTATTTCCATAATTGGTGTCTTTTGCAGTATTTGTTTTCAACATCTACCTCATTATTTAACCTTAGATTATGTCTTAGCTAGACTCCGTCTTTCAAATGCATGTAATGAGAAACACGTTTACTACCCAGATTGTAACATACGAGGGTGGATTGAAAAGTATTCGGCCTAACCAATAAAATGAAAACTAAATCAGTCATACTTTTATTTTTCTACATAATTACCATCAAGTTCGATGCACCCATTCAAATCATTTAGACCGTTGAAAAAAATGATTTTTCCATAGTCTAGTTGCGTCTACTGCTGTTTTGACCTCGTCGTTTGTCGAAAATCTTTAATCTCCTAAGTGATTTTTTTAGGTTAGAAACCAGAAACAAGTCTGACCGTGCCAGACAATATTAACATAGCCATGACAATATTAACATGCCCATGAGATAAAACAAGTCAACGATTGATACCACAGTTTTACCAAAATTACCACCATGTAGTCAGTTCTCGTTAATATCGTATTTCATTTCAAAATGGAAGCTCCACATCCCAGCTTTTATGTAAGTAGTTACTGCTCTTTAAACACTTGTGTTTTTTTTGACAACTTCGAATTTGCTTGTTTGCTTTCTAATCTTAAAAACAAATCTTTGTTGAAAGCGATGGTGATCTCTTACCATTACAAAAGTTGTTTACCCATCTGCACCTGTCCTATACAATAATATAAAGATTATCACACATGCACATTATTGAATCATTACTAACTAATTGTAAATTATCCTTTAATTTTAACTACAAATATTAGTTAAAGAGTTAAAGAGCCCGCCCGCCTTTCAAGTAATCAAGCTGGATTCGAGACTAAACCATGCTCTAAGGTTGTCTACAAGCGCACTCACAACCTATAAAACCTTATCTACTTATTTTACTACTAAGTTTGATAATATCTATATTCTAAATAGATAAGAGAAATGGCATACTTATTCTAATCTACTTTATGAACATATTTTGATGGAACTTATAAATATGTATAAATACTTAATAATGTAATATAGGTACGTACGAGTAGTTTGTAAGGTTCATCTTATATTTTAAATTCTCATGTCACAATATTCGTTCCCGTACTCCTCCGAAACTGCTTAACCGATTCTCATGAAATTTTGTGAGCATATTGAGTAGGTCTGAAAATCAGCCAACATCTATTTTTCATAACCCTAAGAGACAAGGGTGACTCACCCCAATTTTTTTTACTAAAATCACATTAAAAAAGGAGGAGATCAAAGTCTTCTGGGTCAGCTAGTAATATTTAAATTCTTTGACAAGCTCGTTGATACAAAAGTTGACACACACACCTCAAGCTATAAGCAGATTAGGTTTGATTTCTGTAAGTTTTCCAGGACAGGTTTTTTTTAAATGTTGAATGTGTTGCCAACCGCGCGGATTTTACAACTTCACCGGGCTTTAACCAAATAAAATGTATAAAATAAAGTTCTCTATGACCACCTACTTTTCTCTGTGGCAGTTTGTAATTGGGCAAGCATATACTATA
This sequence comes from Calephelis virginiensis, assembly GCA_002245475.1. Classification (NCBI taxonomy): domain Eukaryota; kingdom Metazoa; phylum Arthropoda; class Insecta; order Lepidoptera; family Riodinidae; genus Calephelis; species Calephelis virginiensis. The sequence goes on along the minus strand of NJDC01000213.1, from coordinate 238,434 downwards.
TAGGTTACAACCAGCAAGTGTTATGCAGTAACTTGCCCTTGCCGGGTAGAAATTTACCGCCTATAACCTATTCCTGCCATAATAATAGTTACATGCACCAATCAGGAGAATAGGTTCAACTTGCATATTATGCCAAAACTCATGGCAAAAGAACAGTTACACATTAATAAAATTCTGTGATATCTATAGGCCACGGTGTTCTCCAACCACCAGGAGAGACGTGTGCTTTTTCGTCGTTGTATTTTATTAACACGAGAGTCATTCATTGCAGACAAACTGCTCCATGTTTATTCATTGTGATTAGATTAAGTTTTATCATTGTTCCAATATTTTCGTTTTCGGTTATTCTTATATTTTTAACTGGTTTCACTTTTCCCAGCATTGTCAGCTTTAAAACCAAAAATAAATCAATCTATTTCTTTTTAAGTTCAGTATTTGGTTGTTAGTTACTTACTGGCAATTTGTAAACTACAACAACAAAATTTCAACTGCATTTTATTTTCCCTAAAATAGGTATTAGCAGTTATGACATGTTCAATTGAAAAGAATAACATGAAAAATTAAAATAACAAAGTGTGTCGAATTATAAAAATTAGTTTAAAAAAATTTATAAAATTATTTAAAAGTCAACTTATGAGAATATTATATGCAAATTATCGTAATTATAATATGATGAAAAAATGAAAATGAAATTTATTTAGATGTTTTCGGAATACGTGAGCTTAAAAGTTGTTACAGAATACTTATTCGTACCAACATATTATTCTACCGCATTGTGGTATGCAAATATCATATACATATTTTTACATATAAATTATTTAAAATATATTTATTGCTAGGCTTATTCATTTAAGCAAAAATTATTACGATCAAGTTTAACCCTATCTACCATACACTGCCACCATTTCCAAACCTGGTCAGACAGGAGGAGAAGAAACGGCGAAACAAACTCCCCGGCAACCAAGATAAAAATTATTTGAAAATCTTAGTTGGATTATTTTTATTTCTAGGTCATCTAGAGTTGAATTTGCTTCATTTGGTAGAGATTCGATATTATATTTAAACTACAAGTAATTTCTGGCTAACCACATATGTACACACATATTTTTGTGTTAGATTATTATTTTTAAATAACGAAGATGCGGGCACCAGCTAAATCACTAATAATGACATTAAATCGACTAATAGGATTATCTTCTGAATGTATAAGCTCCAATCAGCTAATAAACAATTATAGCATTTGATTGGCCTGTTTGAGATATACCTGTGTCGAAATATGGAATTAATATCAATCTACATTTCAAATATAATATTATCTATATGTGAAATTACATTTAGCGAATGAAACATACAAACGTAGTTCTTAATTTAAGTGCAGTAAAACTGCATAAACCTGTGGCAAAAATCGACTCCAGTTTATTACTACGTTGAGGTTTGATGATTCTCTTTTCGAAAGGTACGTCATGACTCCGACTATAGAGTTTATAGAGTTTTGCGCCATCAAGAGAAAAGATGGTCGAACTTTTTTCATAATTATTGAATTTCGTGTTTATATTGAGTGAAATTAGTCGATTTTGGTGACATTTTGTACAATTTTATTCAGTGAACGTGTGTTTTAGCGTATTGTCTCTCACTATATGAGCTTGAATAATGAGGCCACCGCTTTACACAAGACCCTGACATGACTTTCTTTTGACGATTTATGACTAATTTTAATTAGTTTGAACCCGATTTTGTCAAGTCGCATAACTTGATGTAAATTTTTAACTTGATTAATGGCAAACGTTAACGCTAATGACAAAAACTAAAGAAAGAAAAAAAGACTCTGATTATAAACTTTGCCAAAATCCCTTTTGTGTTTCTTGTCCGATCACATACAAACTACTTGTCCGATCATCTGATTAGAAACATTTTCATGTAAAATGTTGCCAGGACGAGATCAGTAGGGTTAGGCACTTGAATCTCGATTAATGCAATATTGGAAATTGGAATCGGATCTGTCACTTTAGGTACTCTTCAACACAATACTAGCGAATTATTAAAGTTTAATTAATAATAAGCAGTAGATGATTTTATCCGATTCATTAAATTTTGTTGTAACTAAATGTTAATCATCCTTTGTTACTGTGTTCCAGAGTACCTAAAATGACAAATTCGATTCAAATTTCCAATTTCCATGAAATCGTGTTTGGAGAGTAACCCTACTTGACTCGTATTCTGAAAAGTTATCAGATGTCATATAGAGCTAAGCTTCTCACTCTTAACGCTCTTAACTCCTCAAGCTCTGACTTTACGAACTTTACCTAATTAAGAATAAGTGGTTTAATCGTTCCGTCACTGAGAACTATGGAAATAGAGTAATAGGAAAGACATGAGCAGCGAACACATATTTCAATACGCCCAAGTAACAGTAGTGAAACAACCAATCCATATAATACTTTGACTGTGTAATATGGAATTAGTACAAGTTTTCTACATTTTTTTAAAGAAAGATAAAATTTCCCCCACTCACGATTCGTACCTGCACTTTTTCGTGTCAAACCGATGAATGCTCTACCCATTTGAGTTACTGAGAATTCTGTGGCGAAATTCTTAATTCGTTTTGGTGAAAAACTAACGTAACGTTATGTTAGTACTTATTAATAATATTAATCGTCTTTGTGGTCTAGCGGTCCGGGTGTTGGACTTGAAGTCCCGGGTTCGAATCCCGGGTCGGCCAACAAAAAGAAAATTGGATTTTTCCAATTTTCTAACAATAAAAAAATGTTGGTCGGGATTGGAAATATGCCCGGTTGGCGATAGGCTTGCCACCTATCACATTGTGGGACTTAGTGTCTTCGGCTAGTCGTGGGTGCCTTGTTTGTACCTCTGCCTACCTCTTCGGGGATATGGGCGTGAAGATACTTACTTACTTAATAATGATAAATATCCCTGGACAAGATACATAAATTGGATCTACCCCCAAAGTAAGCAAATTTTATGCTTGTGTTATGGGTGCTAGTCAACTATTCTAATACATAGAAATACTTACATAGATACCTGAATAAATTTAATAAACACCCAGACCCGGAAATAAAGACATCTAAATGTTCATATCACAAATGCCTGCCCCCGTCGGGAATCCAGCCCGAGCCTCGCGGTTGGTCGATGTAGTTATGCGTGTACGCTAGCCACTCGACCAACGTTATTATAATGTGGTTATGTCCTATAGATATACAGCTCTATAGTATATTCTACTAGAAGAGATCATCATTACAAATGAATTTCACATTTATAGTGACCTTAGCTTTTGTTTATCTCAAGATACTTCTATTTTAGCACTTGCCTTGTGTTGGGATTTTTTTAAGGAAAAAAACTTGAGTCAGACTTATGGAATTAATGCTTGAAAAGTTATAGTGAGAAGCTTGGCTTCCCTTGACATCTGATAACTTTTTAACAACCGAACCTAAACCGATTTTTTTTATGATATAACAAGGCAAACAAGCAGACGGATTTGCTAAAGGTAAGAAATTTACGCCGCCTCGTTGGTTCGTTATCAACATGAAGCCTGGATGTTAGACCTCGAGCAAATGTAAATTTACCAACTGCCTTACCGTCCGTACCGGAATACGTCAACGGGAAGCACTGACGTTATGGCGGCAGAAATACCAACGGTGGTACCAATCCGGGCAAGTCGCCACGAAACTCTACCACCTTGTAGGATGTCTCGGTGTTAGTGACGGTATGTCTATGCCTTTTACGAGCTGATTGGCGAAAAGGTTGCTTGTCTTGTGGTGTAATACTTCAAATATTAGCCGATATTAAATTATTATGTATGTATGTAGGTATTAAAAATATATATTTATTGTTATTGTCAATAGTATTTATTATTATTGTCAATAGTATTTATTATTATTGTTATATTTATTAAATCGCCTCTGTGGTCTAGCGATCCGGGTGTTGGACTTGACTGCATGAGGTCCCGGGTTCGAATCCCGGGTCGGCCAACAAAAAGAAAATTGGAGTTTTCCAATTTTCTAATAAAAAAAAATGTTGGTCGGGATTGGAAATGTGCCCCGTTGGCGATAGGCTTGCCACCTATCACATTGTGGGACTTAGTGTCTTCGGCTAGTCGTGAGTGCCTTGGTTGTACCTACCTCTTCGGGGATATGGGCATGAAGATACTTTTTTTTATATTTATTATGCTCATACACACACACGCACACACACACGCACACACACACACACACACACACGCACACACACACTCACTCATGCACACTACTTTAAAAATATAAAGTTTTAATGTAAAATCATAAATATGAGTGCTTTTGCCTTGGTGGTTGAGCGCAATACCCAGTAACACAGGATATATTCCTAGTACAGGGGCTTTCGCGTAATGTTTTAAATTGAAGTTGTTTATTGAATAAAATTATTTTTACTTTTTATTTTTTTTATAAACCACCAATAAGTACAAATGCAAAATCTTACTCATCAAAAACTTATAGACTACTTTCTAAAGTCCTGGAAAGCTCTAATCTAGTAAGCTAATCTTAATTTAACAAACAGTAATACATTCTGAAACTTGGAACTTTCACACCCCCAAAAGCATAAATTAGGAGACGAATGTTTTTACAAATGTAGAAAATTTGATTATTTCTTGAAGTCCTTAAGTTTAATTTTTGTCTAAAAGCAATGCCATAAACAACTTACAAAAAGCGATCAAATCTCATCAATAGTACTTTCATGTAAAGTGTTGCCAAGATGAGATTGTTGCCAGTGATGGTCCGGGCTCCTTCCGTGTTAGTCCGGGCTCCTTTATAGAATAGACCATCTGCCTTCCTGCCAGGCAGCTCGTAAAAGGCAAGCATAGGCTTACCGTCACTAAAACCGTGACCTCTGATGACTAGGTGGTAGAGTTTCGCAGCGACTTACCCGAATTGATACCACCGCCTTACCTATTCCTGCCGCCATAACAAATGAAATATAAATGAAATTAATACTCAGTAAAAATCTCTAGATTCAAATATTTCCAGTAAAAATTTTCCGCTTTACTTCATCCCTCTCGTCATTAAGCTGGCCTAATCAAGCAATAAGCCGAGGGTTGGATGAAATGGTGTGAGTTTTAAATTCGTAATGTGGCGAAAGATGTTTTTGTTTCTCTGAATTATGTGAATATTTTTTTGGGTGCCGCTTTTGTTAAGCAAATACTATCTTTCGAAACCTTGAATAAAAATCATATTATTTTTAAACCCCGACGAAATAAGGGGGGTGTTAGAAATTTGTGTGTGTGTGTGTGTGTGTGTGTGTGTGTGTGTGTGTGTGTGTATGTGTGTGTGTGGCGCAGGAATAAATGAGGCGGAAGATACCTACCTGGACAAGTTAAAGTGTGTCTGTTTGTAGCATCATAACTATGGAAGGGATAAACTGATTTTGATGCGGATTTTTTTTTTTACTTTATGTCTTTGTAATGTGTAACTACATTACGAAGCCTTTGTCGGAAACTAGTTTTTTTAAAATTTTAAGATTATTAGAATTATCCAAGAATACATAGGTATTATTATTATTTATTTATAGATAGTTCACAATTTGTTATTTTTTAAGTTTGTTAAAAGGTATGCAAGAAAAAGTAAATACTTTAATTATAAAGTAAATTTTCCTTTTCGTTATCGTTTTCGTACAAGTTTTCCTTTTCCAGTCCTATATTTATTTATTTAACACTTTATTGCACACAAAAACTAAAATACACAAAATACACGAGAAGTTAAAAATGCACAAAAGGCGAACTTATTTCTAACCAAAGAACCTCACCTATATGTGTAAGGTGTCTTGTTTTATGATTAATTGCAATTCCATAAACCACAAATTATGTTTAGTCAATTAGGTCTTTATGCCACCTAGTACATGATGTATTTGTAAAAAATAATAATAATTGCAACATTTCATCAGAATTGATTGAGTAGGTATCTACTCGTCTGCTTCGGTAGGCAGGACAAGAAAAATCGTAATCTTCAGGAAGCCATCTTAATTCATATTTCCTATTTTTGGAAAAATCATTTTCAATTAATATAAAACGTTTCTCCTTTACTTTCCCAAAACTTTATGATTGGAACATGTCTGGCGAGTATTGACGGCGACTGGAAAAGGCAAATCATTGCAAAATAACTGAATCGCCGTAACGAAATACTTGACTACAAATCTGGCTTTATATTTTTATCCCAAATTTCAACTATTTCTTTTGAAGGCCATAACTATTTTATGGTCCACCACGAATGTACACAACTTATTACTTTACTCCGTCAAACCATTAATTATCCAAGTACAAAACAACCACATATATAATGTTTTAAACTTTTAGGTGTATGAGTGAATAACTTTAATGTAATTTGGTATGTACCTATTTTACCGACTCTAAAACAAGGAGCCTCTAAACATCGCCTCTGTGGTCTAGCGACCCGGGTGTTGGACTTGACTGCATGATGTCCCGGGTTCGAATCCCGGGTCGGCCAACAAAAAGGAAATTGGATTTTTCCGATTTTCTAATTAAAAAAAAATGTTGGTCGGGATTGGAAATGTGCCCGGTTGGCGATAGGCTTGCCACCTATCACATTGTGGGACTTAGTGTCTTCGGCTAGTCGTGGGTGCCTTGGTTGTACCTCTGTCTACCTCTTCGGGGATATGGGCGTAAAGATACTTTTTTTTAAAAAAGGAGGAGATTCTCAATTCGACTGTATGTTTTTTTTGTATGTTTGTTACTCCATTACTCCGTTAATAGCCTACCAATTTTAATGAATACTTGGTTTTGATGAATACTATGGCTCTTTTTTAGTAAGAAGGGCCATTCTGAGGTGAAAACTACTAGAAGGATGATGATGAAATGAATGTGGTACCATTTTGGGACAATTTACTATCTTTTTTTGATCGCCTCTGTGGTCTAGCGGTCCGAGTGTTGGACTTGACTGCATGAGGTCCCGGGTTCGAATCCCGGGTCGGTCAACAAAAAGAAAATTGGATTTTTCCAATTTTCTAATAAAAAAAAAATGTTGGTCGGGATTGGAAATGTGCCCGGTTGGCGATAGGCTTGTCACCTATCACATTGTGGGACTTAGTGTCTTCGGCTAGTCGTGGGTGCCTTGGTTGTGCCTCTGCCTATCTCGTCGGGGATATGGGCGTGAAGATACTTTTTTTTTACTATCTTTCGAAAAAATAATCTTTAAATCGCGACATGGTGCCTGTCTCACGGTACCCGTGTTAATTACCACGTTATGATAAGGAGGCCACCGCATTACTCAAGACCTTGATATGACTTTATGACGACTAATGACTAATTTTAAATGATTTAAGCCCAATTTTGAAAAATTGGGTAACTTGATGCAAATTTAAACTTGAATGTGGCAGACGCTAACGGCTGTGCCAAAAACTAAAATAAAATGGGGTCGGTATTTTGAAGTTTTACTTCTCCTTAATTATTCACAAACACCATGACTAAGACAAGGAAGTAGAGCTGTGTGAGACCTTGGATTTGTATCACTGTGCCACAGAGTTAGTGCTTTCCAAATTCATGTTCAGGTATGGATGGTAGGGTATCCTGTAAATGAGTATAAACGATATAACAAAACGATACAACTTATGCTAGGTGGTAGAGTTTCGCAGCAACTCGCCCGGATTGGTACCACCGCCTTACCTATTCCTGCCGTCATAACGTCAGTGCTTGTCGTTGATGTGTTCCGGTTTAGAGATTAAGGTAGTCGGTAAACTTACGTTAGCTCGAGACCTAACATCCCGGCCTCAGGTTGGCAACGCACCATTACCACCTTTGGTATCTCTAGGCGGCGTGAATTTTTTACATGTTTCTTGTCATCTAAAGTCTGCCTTATTATGTTAAGACAACACTAAAATTGTTAAAAAAATAATAACTGCCTACGACGTTAAAACAACATCAAAATTTTAAAATGTTTAATAACCTACAACAAAACTTATATGTAACATAACTAAGGATTATCTCGTTTACGTTAGTCCTCAAACAAAAAAGTATCGAAATCTGTTGATCCGTTCAGAGGTTACGATGCCATACACACACACAGATCAAACATATAACCCCTCTCTTTCCGTCAGTGGAAGTGGAAGATAAACTAGTATTTTATGTTTAAACACAAAAAATGGTATGCGATAAGCCTTTTGTAAATTATATTTGGGGTTTTTCCATCAAATCCCAAAAATATATACATATTTTATTTTATTACATTTCGTTGAAAACATAAAGGGATGTATCTCATCATAAAGAATACTCCATCATGGCGTCTCGTCTGCGACGTGAACGTTTTGTAATCAGAATCCGAGGAAAAGGGTCTCTTGAATGGATGTCGATGAAATTGAAAAAAAAACCTTCGAGGACAGGCCAGTATTGATCTTAGGTTCAAATCTTACTATTTAACAGTAAGTAACATTCTACATTATTTTAAATAAAGTATTATATATTTTTTAATATAATTGAAAAAATACATTTTTTATTTTTTTTTGCCCGACACGGGGATTTTACCTGGGACTTCAGGAAGTCAAGTCTGATGCCGCCCGCCAGCCCGCTAGACCACACAAGCGATTATTATTTTTTTATGATTTTTTAACTCAGGAATCGATTAGAATTCGAAAGTGTTCGCATGGCGATAGATTTTCCTTTGATCACAACGTACTCAGCCATGTCAATTAACATTTAATTCATCAATTTCGCCCGCCTCGTTGGTCGTTGATTCGATTCCCGACAGGGGCAGGCATTTGTGTGATAAACATTTAGATGTCCGCGTTTCCAGGTCTGGGTGTTTATTAAATTTGTACTGATATCTACTTAAGTATTCCTATGTATTACAATTGTTCAGTAACACCCAATACATAAGCATATTGCTTACTTATATGGGGTTGGATTCAATTTGTGTAACTTATCCAGGAATATTTGTTTATTTATTTTATTTTTATTATTAATGTCGACTTAATGACTGATTAAAAGATAATTGACTTCTCGGAGTTCAGATCCTGAATCTTAGTGCGCTGGTTATCCTTCAGCCTACGTCTTCATTAGCACGGGCGTGAAGATACTCTATGCAACGTTTATATTGCTATTGCGTATTTATGAACCTTTTATTGTTTGACATCTTCAAAATATAGATTTATAAGGGTTCTTTTGTTAATATTTTTGATATTGCATTATAGGTATTAGATACAAGAATTCATCGTGAGGATTCTAAAAACGTATACTATGATATGATAATTCGCGGTCGGGTTTGTGATTATAGTAATAGGAAGAGAAAGTTCAATAAGAGCTGTCCACAGATAAAAAAAAATATAAATTGTTATCGTAAAATAAAAGCGCCTTATCATAAAATTTGAAAAAGTTATTAAAACTCAGCCGTCTCTATTTGATAACTGAAATCTTAGCCACTCTCCACCACGGAATATGACAATAGAAAGCACTAACAGCAGTTACGATTCTCTACCTGCATTGTTTTTTTTCAAAAACACTAATACTTTCCCACTGTACAATGTAATCTGTATACACGCTTTTTAAACATGTTTATTTTTCGTATATACCACTTGTATTTTTTTTCGTATATGATATTTTCGAAACTTGGTCAACTAAAATACTGGATACTAGAACAGAATACAAGACAATTAATTATCGATAAAAACAATACGAACTTCAATAAAAAGGCAATTATAAGCTTAGTTGGTCAAAGTGGATAGACAGAATTGAATGTACCTCAAAGAACCAGTTTTAAAGTTACCGAACAAGAAATTAAAAAAAAAACTTGAAAAACATCACATATTTATGATATTTTAATTTTTTGTTAGATTTTCCTGTTTCAAATTGCTATTTTATTTAAATCAAGCAGGTAGGTAGTCATACTTTATAGCTGTTAGAAGATATTAATTATTTTAAAAACAAAGATGCAACAAAAAAACAGGAAAACATTAAAATACCTATATTTTTGGAAACACATATTCTCAATCAAGTTAAAATGTTTTTTAATTTTTTGTCTGTGTTTGATGAAGGTGCGAATATTGTCGGCTCGAAGTGGAACGCCACTATTTATTATTTTTCTACCCTTCTTTTTGAGCAAATTGACAGCGACCGAGGCTGTAGGCTTGAGAGGCCGCTGCCCCCCCGCCAGTCCGCTTAAGGGAACTGTGAGACAAGGAGCTATACCTTTGCTTCCGGATAATTTTTAATAAAGACTTTCTTCGTCCGTGACGAATCCCTGATTAGCCAAGTAAGAGTGCCGTGCATACTGCTGAAAGCTGAGGGACTGGATCTGAGCCAGGAGAGGAAGAAA
>NJDC01000213.1:176630-218510 GCA_002245475.1 Calephelis virginiensis | reverse complement strand
AAACTATTTGAGGTTTTTTTTAACACACTTTTCAGATACCACTTGTACTTTCCTATTTCACTATACACTAATGCCAACCGGTTCTACTTTAAGGGCATCATCAGGGTTCTCAATTAAATATAATTAAAACTGTTTTATTCTAATATTTAGTTGTTAGTCCAACAATAAGATCACTCAAGTGTAACATAAAGTGTTACAAATGATTCGGCATATTTGGGATGTCTACAGCCTTAAGAGCTAGAGGAACAAAAGGCACAGAGCTTTTTTTAGATGATCTTATGTATCCAGGTAACACATAAACTCCATTCTTAGCTTTTGTTGAAAATGCAATATTAAAAAGCGCAAGTGTAATGTAAAAAGTGCATTCACACTGGAGTTCCACAAGAGAGAAAATTCTAGCTTTTTTCGATCAACCAACATCTAGAATAAATATACTCAGATACTGGTCTTCAAAATGCCCCCTCAGCACGATTACCCCCAGTTTATCAACTGTGTCACGTACGATGGCTGGTCTGGATGGTTCGTTAGTGATAGGTTCTCGCTAACTTGACTTATCTGATTGAAAGCTTGGTAAGTGACCTATGACAATTTTATAGATAATCGTACAATGAACTCTAGCTTAATGTGGTTTGCAGTTAATTTTAGACGTATATTTTGACAAGCACACGTCTTTTCTTCTAACTAACGTCTAACTAGCGGTTACCTGTGCTCTGCCCGCGTTTTCACAGGAACCCGTTTCGCGATCAGGATTAAAAGTAGCCTATATGTTAATCTAGATCACAATCTATCTGTGTTTCAAATTGCAGAGAAATTCGTTCAGCCATTCGAGCGTGAAAGATTAACAAACATACACACATCCTTAGACGTTCACATTTATAATATAAGTAGGAAGTAGGATACTAGCTATTACCAGCCGCTTCGCCCGAGTAGTCTAGTTATCCAACATTTAGCTCTCTAACCCTGCTCGTTAAAATTTTGAGATAAATAGTAACCTACGTCCTTCTCCAAAGTTTAATCTGTTTTTTTATCAAAATCAATTTAGCAATTTTGGCATGAAAACGGAACATACACTTTCTCTTTTCTAATTTCTCAGGTAAATAGTAGAAATACCTACGTTATTGTCTCTACAGTTTTGTCTACATTTCGCCAATTACTTTGAAATGAAAGTAATAGAAACCTGTATCAGATTTTTTTGAAAATTTAGAAATACACGTAGTCTCTGGTCTAACCATTCGGCATGACTTCTTGAGGTCCGATCGGTTCAATCCCCGGTTCAGGCAACAAAAAAGAAGAAATAGAAAATGTGTATTTTCAATTTTATAATAAAAATAACGTGGCCACTTTCCCGGGATTGGATGTGTGCCCCGTTGGCGAATGGGCTTGCCACCTATCACATTGTGGGACTTAGTGTCTTCGGCTAGTCGTGGTTCTGGTTGTGCTTCTGCCTAACCCTTCTGAAACTTACATTTAGAAATTCTAGCAACAAAATTTTGAGCAATGAATGTTACCGAAAATAATAGTAATGTCATAACAGTAGTAGTATCTTCACGCCCATATCCTCTAAAAGGTTGGCAGAGGCACAACCAGGGCACCCACGACTAGCTGAAGACACTAAGTTCCACAATGTGATAGGTGCCAAGCCTATCCCGAGCAACTTCTTTTTTATTAGAAAATTGGAAAAACACAATTTTCTTTTTGTTGCCCGACCCGGGATTCGAACCCGGGACCCCATGCAGCCAAGTCCAACAACTGAACCGCTAGACCACAGAGGCGATCCGAAAAGTCATATAGGCTAAAATCAATACCAACAATAATGACTTCACATTAAAGGAACGGGCTCCTCCAGGGTTAGAGTGGCCTGAGTAGTCACTGTACGTGTGGGATAGATCGGAATAAATGTCGTAAGATAGTTTCAAGTGAAAGAAAGTTTTTTATTATGTTCCGACATCATCATTTTCAGCTTCTGAGTCATTGCTGCTCAGAAGTCGCAGCCGTTTTGCAGTGGCAGACTGCTGAGAAAGTTGAAATCTTTTTCTGGGCATTTTTTTAATTGATATATAAATAATACATTATTATTCATGCAAAAATATAAATATGTAATTGTAAAAATAACTACTAAAAATTAATTACCATACGATAAGATATCGCCTGCAGTCCACGCTAAAAGAATCACGCTAAAATACTACAAAAACAAATAATGTAATGTAATCTTTTTAAAATAACAAAAATAAGTCAACTAAATCAAAACATATTTATCTAAAATGTATTAGATATACGATGATATTAAGGAAAGAAAAAAATGAAAAAGTATTTCACTGAGCACAACCGTTTCATAAAGCTTACCACGCGCATACCACGCGGCTTGGTCGTGCGGTTGGTACACTATAGCTGAATGTTACAAAAAATCTATTATTCTTATTTATGACTGTCGCCATAACGTCATGACGTGTTCCGGTTTGCAGGGTAAGGTAGCCGGTAAACTTAATTTTGCTTGAAGCCTCAGGTTGGCAACGCACTATTACCACCTTTGGTGTCTCTAGATGGCGTGAATTTCTTTCCATCAGGAAACACGTCTTCTTGTTTGCCTTCCAATATTATAAAAAAAGTTTACGATTTTTTTCTATCGTGCCAAATTTATTTAATCGTGTTTCGGTTTCAGAACTCGAAATTTTAGTGAACTATTTAATACACGCCAAAAGTTATTGATAATTATCCGTTTTCAGAGGTCTAGTATTAGATATTCGTAAAAACGATTCGGCAAATTTGGGACATATAGCGCTTTAAGGTTGGAGTTAATCCTCCAAATGCATGATAAGTAAAGTAAATGTATATAAGAAAGTGATTTGTGCTCCTTAAATGAGAGGTTCATCCAGGTAACACATACACTCCATATTAAGCTTTTGTTTATCTCATAAGGCAGGCATATTTTGTTTTTCCCAAATGTTAGTATTTTTCACCGGAGCTCGCCTCGTGAATCCCAGGCCACTTATTCTTATTATTTATTCATCTCATGATTCACACCAGACGTTTAAGGTCCCGCCACACTTGTATGATGTATGATTTTATCAAATGTAGACTCAAACTCAAATTATATTTATTTTGTAGGTAAGGCATCTTTCACATAAAACAAGTCAATGTTATTTACATAAAAAAAGACGGATTGCACTCCGGGAGTGCTGGCAGAAGTGAAAACTTAAATATTAACGTTGTGCATTTTTGATATTTTGGAATGGTTAGGGAATAATTTTGTACAAATTGCTTTAATTATCAATATGAAAGTACTATAACTTATACACAAATATTATTTTCATATCAATAACCTGCGTTTAGCTTGACAAAAACTCGCTAAAGTAAGACTACGAGACGGCTAGGAGCGTCGTCATATTATCTGAATAACGAACATTGCTCGTCTACACATAAACCTTTTTTATAGTGATTTTTTAAGATGGAACAAATAGAGCAATGTTTGTTGTTATTATACGTATCTGCTATCATATTCTCTTGTGAGAATGTAATGGTAGATATATTGCGGCGTATTATCCATCACGAATCCTATACTCTTCTTAAATATCTAAGCAATACAAAAACAGCAATGAATCTACGTTTTATTTTAGATCTCGCACCGTCTTATTCGCGCATGCGTCCTGAGCCGTCTTACGTTCTGACGATCTAACGCGAGTTTATAAGTTTTTACCCATTCCAAAAAAAGAGTTGTATGTTATTTTTTATCCCGATTACCAAAGGAATTCCCATGAAAGTGGGATGAAAACCAAAATGTCAATTTGGCAATAATTCATTAACGCGTTCTCCGAAATCATTTATTCTTTTTCTGTTTCGTAGTATGTGTTTTACAGATTGTCCCGTATTTTTTCCAAGTCATAAGTTTTTTTAGTTTATCAATTACAAGCAGTTTCACGCAGCTTTGCTTGCGTAACTTGGCTTCTACTTCACTGATTTTGATGAAACAAAGCCTATGTCACTCAGGGATAATGTATCATTCTAATGGTGAAAGAAGTTTTGAAATCGGTCCAATAGTTTCGGTGCCTATTCATTTCTAACAAATAAAAAATGAAATCTTTCCTTTATATAATATTAGTATAGACTATAGACATACGTAACAACTCTCAGTTTTTGGAAAAATTACATAAAATCCGAAATATGGAAAAACATTTTCACTTACTACAGGTCACTTTACGTACATAAATATCTTCACGCCAAGTCTAGGCTAGTCTAGTCTAGGAGTGTAGGCTAGTAATTTTATAATTTAGAAAGACAAATTTAGATATTTTAAACATTTTTTTTATTTTATTTTTAAAAGTAATTTTCCAATTAACAGTAATAAATCATATGATAATTGTGTAAGTTTGTTTGTTCTTCCTTTTTCAGGAATTTTCGAGAACCGATAGTAACTGCCTTGGAGTTATACCGATATCAAAGTCGTTGCCTGTACTGTTACTTCCGGTACTAGATTTAGTGCCGGTACTATTGGTTTAAGGGTTTCATACCGGTACTATTTTAAATAATACCGGTACCAAAAAAAACATATCACGTAATATTTTTTCTTGATAGATTTAAAGTCACCGATTTGTTCATTAAATAAAGATTGGCAATGTCTTTCCTGTACTTATTGGGTACCTTTATTAGGTACATATTTTTATCAGTATTAGTACAGGTATTTGCTAGGTATCAATATCGGTACTGATATACTGAGTACAGGTACCCACTTTGGATCCTTTATCCAGATATCGAAATGGCAAGAAGAAGTACCGGCTTTGGAACCAATAGGTTCCAAACCTTGGTCATAATAAAGCGATGTTATGGTTTGGTTTGTGTGGAAAGACAAAAGATAAAGCAACATTAACTAAAATGGATTGAGCGGGATGAAAGCGAGATCGAGAACAAGCTCGACAATACTTTTTCTCCACACTTCTTGCCATAATACGAACTTTGTACCTACTGCGGGTCCATAGCCAATAGCCATCCTACTTCCTTCCATTCCATTACCATCCTTTTTGATATTTTTTTTTCCATACAATTTGTAATTCGTTATCAAAATCGGGCAGAATCAAGTGCGCTGTTTTAAATTAGTTTTAAGTAAGTATCTTCACGCCCATATCCCTGTAGAGGTAGGCAGAGGTACAACCAAGGCACCCACGACTAGCCGAAGACACTAAGTTCTACAATGTGATAGGTGGCAAGCCTATCGCCAACCGGGCACATTTCCAATCCCGACCAACATTTTTTTTATTAGAAACTTGGGAAAATCCAATTTTTTTGTGTTGGCCGACCCGGGATTCGAACCCATCCATCATCATGCAGTCAAGTCCAACACCCGGACCGCTAGACCACAGAGGCGATTTAAATTAAATTAGTTTTATAGTAAAAAAAATGGTATACCTATTCAACGCTTTTGTAGTCTAGCGGTGCGGCGTCGAACTTGACTTCTCGAGGTCCCTGGTTCGATCCTTGGATCGAGCAATAAAATAGAAAATATACATTTTGAATTTTCTAATAAAAAAATACTTTGATTGAGATTGGATATGTACCCTGTTGGCGATGGGTTTGCGTATTACATTGTAGGACTTAGTGTCCTTGGCTAGTCGTGGATGTTAGACTCGGCAAGGCCGGAAGATTTGGTCCCCTTGAAAATTAAAAATCTAAATATCTTTTTTTGTGTTAGGTATTGTCAAGAGAAGTTTTTTAAGAAGAGAAAAGCAGGGAAACTTACAAGGAAAATGGGAAAACCATACTTTATTTTTCCATACAAACTGTTAGTAGCTGTTAATGCTAAGCGATACTTTATTCGCCCGGTAGGCTAGTAATATGTAGAATAAAGTCGTGTCAGTTACATTTCTTATGAGTTGTGACTTGACACTTTAGCTTTTTTTTAAATATTTGTTAGATTGATCTCTACTAGGTGATTTAGAAGAAAAAATGCAAATAGTCCGAGTCCAACTTTAGGCACTTAACTTTATCTTTTTTTATAGTATTGAAACGCCAACAAGCAGACGGATTTCCTAATGGTAATTCACGCCGTTGGTAACGGTGCATTGCCAACCTGAGGCCGGGATGTTAGGCCTCGACCAAAAGCAAGTTTACCGGTTACCTTACCCTCTGAACCGAAGCATGCCATGACGTTATGACGGCAGGAATAGGTAAGGCGGCGGTACCGATCCGGTGAGTCGCTGCGAAACCCTATCACCTAGTCAGATGTCACGGTGCTAGTGACGGTAAGCCTATCCTTGCCTATTGCGAACTGCCTGGCAGGAAGGCAGGTGGTCTATTCTGCATAATGGGGGATTATGTAACAAACAATATATTTTGTATTAAAATTTTATAGTATGAGTGTATATGAAGAGTAAATAAATAAAACACAAAAGCAAAAGCATAAAATATTAGATTTTATCTAATAGGTACTGTTGATATATATAATCTATATATAATAATGATATAATCTATATAACATATCGACATAACATGCATTGAAATATTGATAGATGCTACTCTAAAACTAAACACATGTAAACATCGTTTAAACATATTGAGATCTGTTATGCTATTTTATATTCTTCCGTGAATCTTTCAAATGATTTTTTTAAATATTTACATGAATTAACCGTTGCCAAAAGCGCAGGTTTACTCTTCAATAAAGTAAATATTAAGAAACTATCTTCCTGATCCCTGAAGACGTAGAGAGAGGTACAACATGGGCACCCAATTTTAATCGAAGTAAGGAAATCCATTACCACCTTTGGGGTCTCTAGGCGGCGGGAATTTCTTACCATCAGGAAATCCGTCTGCTTGTTTGCCTTCAAACATCATAAAACAAAAACAACAAAACAAATAACAAACTAGGTTTCGGACAGATAATAAGAAAGAACCTTGTGAAGTCAATTATTAAAAACAAAATAAGAGAGGGTCCGTAACATTAGACAGAGTCAGAAACATTTTTAAACTCAGAACAATATGCTTTAGTTATTGTTCTGAGTTTTTTGTTAGGGTTGTAAGTTGTAACCTCCAGTAGTAACATAGTACTTAGCTACATGTTACATAATATATATTGTCAATCTTTCATCTGTCATTATTCTTATTTTTAAAACAACACCTTCTTTAATACTTCACCTTTGTGGATATTACTATTATATACTCTTGCGAATTATTTTCATCCCAAACATTAACTTTGGTAAGGTACAACAGCTAGTCTTAATTAGCAGTATGATAATTCAATCGCTACCGCGATGTAGGTATGTCATTACAGCAAATGTAATGTAGGTCGAGCGCTCTCTGCTGCGGAAGTGGCATTTGCCACAATTCACTGCTACTGTTTAAATGTGCACTTTGCTACTGAAAGTGTAACGCTTTCAATTATTCAAATAACCTTTAAACATATTTAGATAAGATTTGTGAATGGTGGAAGCTTAAGGGGCCATGTATGCTTAAATACGTCAGCAATATACTGTTTTTTTCATACAAAGCAATTATGGATCTTGGCGACAAAAATTCACAAGATTAACATTAATATGCTTTATAAGACTAGTGTTTCCAAAACACGATTCATTTCACTTTGCTCGATAGAAAAAAATCAAAAAGTTAACCCTTTTTTGAAAGCAAAACCCAACTGTCTACTTCAATTATGAAAATATCGACACCAGATTTAACATAAACATAGATAAGTATTATACCTAAAAGATTACTGTTTCAGTTTTTACATTTTTTTTCAAATTACTTTTATAGTGTCAAAAATAGTGATTTGGCGCTTAAGACATTTACTTTTGAGCGCAATATTTCATAGTAATCATGGAACGGGGGAGTGCGCTGATTGGCTCTTCTGGCTGACTAAGTATGGGGCCTTAATTGATGGTATATTTTTGTAATAAATCACAGTAATAGCTGGTTTTCTATATCTGAACGATAATTCAACTGCTACCGCGATGTATATGTTATTACAGCAAATGTAATGTAGGTTGAGCGCTCTCTGCTGTGGAAATGGCATTGGTCACAATTCACTGCTACTACTTAGATGCGCGCTGTGCTATTAAAAGTTTGAAGTTTTTAATGATTGAAATAACTTTCAAACATTTTAATTTAAATACCATTTGGACAAGATTTTTGAATAGTGTGACCGTAATGAATGGTATCTTACTTATATTACCAGAGATTAATAAATATATATTGTCTTTGATATTACTAATGCGTAAGTTTATATGTTTGTTACCATTTCACGCAAAAACTGCTGAACCGAATTTCATGAAATTTGGCGCACACACACATAGAGGTTAACTTGGATTATAAATAGCATGGCTTTATTTTAAAAAGGTTCTATGTGACCATTAACCACGCGGCAACGCCGCAGGCAACAGCTAGTATTTTTATAAGGAATCACATTAATAGTTTTATATAGCTGTATAATTCAACTATTAACGCAGTGTAGGTATGTAATTATACGAGTAAAAAGTCCTGTAGGTTGCTAACTACGTTATTGTTAGAATGTAGCTTTCATCAATTTTTCTGCTACTTTGTTATTGTTTATAAAACATAAAAAAATTAAATTATTTTCCATTATATTTAAGATAATAAAATACCAATTTAAACCGGTTTCTATATATTCAAGAAATGGTTTCTTTTGATTACGTCCGGTAGGTTTTACACGAATCGTAGCCTCTAACAGGGTCTATCGGCAAGATATCACTCGCACGCCATTACTAACGAACTCAAAACATTAGGTGGAACATTACGTAATTTATTTGCGACTTCCTTGTTCGTTGTTGTTTTTATAATATCATCACCAATCATATTAGTGTATGAACATACATATTAACTTATTATTACATGTTGCTTATTGTATATTATCTTATCTAACCAATAAAACATACATATAATATGTACATATAATATAAACATACTTGAATGCTGTTTTAATGCAACCTACTCAATTCCACTTCTAATGGATCAATATTGTATGACAGATACAGGTCTCCTAGCACGTACACCATTCCCTCTCAAATACCTATAAAGTATTTGTAACCTTTTTTTATATTTTCTTTAATTTAAAAAAACATTGCTTTTTATTTCTTTTTCTTATAGCCCCGTGTAGGCCTAGCTTTAGCTCTGCTATTATGTTTAAAGAAACCAGGTTCGCAACAAGTTATCGGTGCACTTTTTGTTTTTCCGTTCCGGTGAAAATGACGAAATAAATTTTATATTTAAGTAAAGGTGTAACTTTAAAAGGCTTTTTTTTATTTTATGTTGTTTCTAGTTAATAATTAATTGTAAGGAAAAATATCGTTTTCATTATTTGTATTTTTGAGGGAAAATAAACATATTTTGTATTTGTATAGGAACTGGATAAATCTAAGACATGATCGCGTACTAATTACAATAGTTATATACTTATATAACGACGAGTATTACGCAAAACTTTAATGTTAGGTCCTAGTGAAACTTTTTTATGGTAAGAGACAGCGTAATACCTCCTACCTTTATGGTAATAGATAGTTACAGCCTATGGTTACCATAGATGTAGGCTATCCTGTAGCCAGGGTGTTAGGCTAATTGTGCAATTCTACCTGGCACCCTACCTCCCGGACCGAAACATGCCATTGTCATAACGGCCGCAAGAAGCAGCCAGGCAGGACGGTAGATCGTCTATTCAACATAGAGGATCCCGACCAACATGGAGAACTTTATCAGATATCCTGGCAAATTGGAACACGACGTTGACGAGCACTAACGCTAACGCAGTAGAAATAGTCAAGATGGTACAAATTCGGATGAATCCAGAACTCTACCACCTAACAATTTATTCTTTATCCCTGTTTCATAAAAGTAATGTAGGTCGAGCAGAGCGCCCTCTAGCGGAGTGGAGGAGAGACGCTCCACCGCAATTTACTGCTACTGCTTAAAATGCGCTCTTTGGCATTGAAAATGTAAAGCTTTCCTTTATTTTCAGCTCTTTATTAAACTACCTTACTAATTAAAGTTTTCGCTATTGGCAACAATTTTTACTGTTTTTGTCTTCTTTCTATGTAGCAACCGTAATACGTGAGTGTCTTTAATTAAAATTTAATTCTTTCTTTTTCATTTAACTTGTTTCGTGTACTTATATAATAGTCCAAGATCCGTACCCAAGTTGACCTTCACCGAACTGTTAATAGAATTAAACATATTTTATAAAAATTTAGAACATCGAACACTAGATAAAGAGATAGATTTTTGTTTATTTTTTAAATAGTTATTTGTCATTAAATGTAGCAATATTAAGATTGAAAAGTTTATTATGACTTAAAGTTTAAGATTTTTAAATGAAGAAACACTTGTAGTGTTTTACGTATCACTTAAAATTATTATTTCATTCATTATATTGCCTCTGTGGTCTATCGGTTCAGTAGTTGGACTTGACTGCACAAAGTCCCGGGTTCGAATCCCTAGTCTTGCAACACAAAAGAAAATTGAGTTTTTTAAATTTTCTAATAAAAAAAATGTTGCTCGGGATTGGGAATGTGCCCGGTTGGCGATAGGCTTGCCACTATGAGACTTAGTGTCTCCGGCTAGTCGTGGGTGCCCTGGTTGTGCTTATGCCTACCTCTTCGGGGATATGTGGGTGAAGATGGTTATTTATTATATAATATGTTAAAAGATACGTAAAATAGTACAAGTGTTTCTTCATTTAAAAATATTAATATTTGAAAGTTTAACCAAAAAATGTCAAATATAAAGTTTAAGACGTATAGAATAAGCAGTAGTTGTCTTGCCTGTTACCTGGGTTATACCTGGCAAACAAGGTAACCCAGGTATAGGTAAAAGTTGCAACTGTTTTGTTGCAAACGCGTTGATGTAATGCGTTGTCTGCCAAAAGAATCAGTAACGAAAATTCCGATTAAATTTATTTTGTCCACAATTTTTTTGGCAACCCATTTTTTTAATATGATTTTGCTCGTTCGTGGGTTCGTAGTTCGTTGTAGGTTCGTATCTTCAACTATAATTACATATTTAAATTATTATATCGATTAGTTTTGTATTTTGTTAATCCGCGATTGAAAAAGAGAGGTGTTATAAGTTTGACGTGTGTGTGTGTGTGTGTGTGTGTGTGTGTGTGTATGTGTGTGTATGTGTGTGTGTGTGTATGTGTGTATGTGTTAGTGTGTGTATCTGTCTGTGAGACAAGTTTTGAACGGATGGACCGATTTTGATACGGAGTTTTGTTTGAAAGCTGACGTGATCAAGACGGTTTTCAGCTACGTTAGATACTTATAGGTCTTATAGTGGAATCAATTGTTACTACTCTCTAAAGAGTTTTCAAACCTATCGGACCAAAAATTACCACTAAAATTAATTAAAAATATTGTATTTATTAGAAGTAAATAAAGGGCTACGTTGA
Source organism: Calephelis virginiensis (assembly GCA_002245475.1). Classification (NCBI taxonomy): domain Eukaryota; kingdom Metazoa; phylum Arthropoda; class Insecta; order Lepidoptera; family Riodinidae; genus Calephelis; species Calephelis virginiensis. The sequence continues at coordinate 207,133 of NJDC01000213.1, read as the reverse complement.
GCCTATATTTAAAATCTTTAGACTTCCCTTAAATAATTTTTGTTCAAATTTGTTAAAAAATTTATAAATCAAAAATATTGCCCAGAAGGAACAAATTTAAAAATCTAGGTCAACAAAAATCTTTCCTTACATTCTTGAATATTTCAACCTTCACCATTACTATACTTATAGAATACTTTGTATATTAAAACTATTTGAAAACCGAAGTTTGACAAAACTTTCTCCGTAACAAGAAACTCCGAAATCGCTTCATTTTCTACAATCTCAGCTATATTTTTGCACGAATATGACGCCTTAAACGTTCTTACTTTTGGCATTTTTAATGCATTATGCAATTGTGTTTTTGAAGAGAAAATTTCTTTAGCGGTGTTGCGCACTTTTTTGGAATGGGTAAAAAGTTCTAAACTCGCATCAGGACACGTGACCTGAAATTTCATAAGACGAAAATTTGTAAGACGGTGCAGGGCGCTTGCGCGAATATTCGTTTTGTCATGTTTGTGTACGATAGCGCAATAAATGAATATTGCATTTTACCATGTAAATGATAGTACTTTCATACTGATAATTAAAACAGTTGGTGCAAAATTATTTCCTAACCATTCCAAAATACAAAAAAATGCACAACGTTAATATTCAAGTTTTCATTTCTTCCGGCACTCCCGGAGTGCAACCTGTCGTTTTTTATTAATAGATTTTAGATAGGGCGTGCCTCGTTGATATAACTACCTTATCGAGTATAAGCATATCTATAGAAAAACGATCGTAGCAAAAAACTTGATCGATATAGGCCACATCTTACAATTGTACAGTCATGAAAAAAATACAGTGTAATAAATTTTTATTTTGTACTAATTAAAATCAGTTAAAAATATGAAGTTACTGATATATTGTATAAACTTTACGTTAGTTAGTTTAGTTATTACGTAATGTAGTGCTTTCTATAAATTTTAAAGAAAGAAAAAAATTCGCCCCAGACAGGATTTGAACCTGTAACCTTTAATACGTTGCGAAAAACGAAAGTTATGGCCATTCTAAAAAATGTGAATTTCATCTGTAATGATGAACTCATTTGGTGGGTACTCAGAATTGTGTATCTATAGGACATAACTACGCGCGTTAACAGGTTAGAAAGGAATTAAAAATTTCGCCACGGGACTTGAATCCTCAGTAGCTCAATTGGTTAGAGCATTCGTCGGCTTGAGACGAAAGGTTACAGGTTCAAATCCTGTCTGGGGCGAAATTTTTTCTTTCTTTAAAATTTATAGAAAATTTATCCCAAGCACAGGGCAAGTGCTAAATAAAAAATATGTAGTGCTTTGTAATCACTTTTATTCACAACTGTAGGTACTAAAACCTAACAAGTGTCTTTGACAGCCTCGTTGGTTGAGTGGCTAGCGTACACGCCTAACCACACTGACCAACCGCAAGGCTCAGGTTCTATTCCCGACGGGGGCAGGCATTTGTGTGATGAACACTTCGATATCTGCTTTTCTGGGTCTGGATATTTATTAAATTTATTCTGATATCTATTTAAGTATTTCTATGTATTAGAATAGTTGACTAGCACCCATAACACAAGCATATAATTTGCTTACTTTGAGATTCAATTTGTGTAATATTATGAGTATTAGAGATTCAATTTGTGTAACTTGTCCAGGAATATTTATTATTTGTTATAGATCTTCTTGACCGATCAACGTTACCTTCTAGCTTTGTATAATTCCACATTAGACCTCTTCTTTACTTTCTTCTCCATCAGAAAAGCTAGAATAGCCATTCTCGGTTAGTATTATGAAGAAATAGTAATTCAAACACTTTATTTTGGGTAATTTTCCTACGCAGTCTTGGCCCATTAGATTTACTAGCTGTGTCTGTACAGTCTATTCAAGATTAATTAATCTAAATAATCTGTTATCAAACACTTTTATGCTTATTAATAAACATGGAGTAAAGTACTCCAAGGTTCAACCTGGTATCATAATCCTTATTACAAAGTGATATAGCCTATAATATCAATTTCATTTTATTCCTCTATAATGTTTTAAACTTTTAGGTGTATGAGTGAATAACTTTAATGTAATTTGGTATGTACCTATTTTACCGACTCTAAAAAAAGGAGCCTCTAAACATCGCCTCTGTGGTCTAGCGATCCGGGTGTTGGACTTGACTTCATGAGGTCCCGGGTTCGCATCCCGGGTCGGGCAACAAAAAGAAAATGTGGTATTTCCAATTTTCTATTAAAAACAAATGTTGCACGGGATTGGATATGTGTCCGGTTGGCGATAGGCTTGCCACCTATCACATTGTGGGACTTAGTGTCTTCAGCTAGTCGTGAGTGGTTGTGCCTCTGCCTACCTCTTCGGGGATATGGGCGTGAAGATACTTTTTTTATTTCATTCTTGCTTTAGTCCATGTTTATTAATAAGACGGTTATAGGTTTGGCGGGTTCGATCGAAAACATGGACGCAGTTTATTCATACTTACTGAATTTCGTGTGCATATGGAGTACAACTAATAAATTTTTGTATTTCAGCTCCTCAGGTGTTATAATTTTGTTCTCTCTATCTCTTTCTTTTTCTCTCGCTCTCGCTCGCGCTCTCTAAGTGTCTATCTGAGCTCCCGTAAGTTTTAAACGGATGGACCGGTTTCGGAGCGGGTTTTTTTGTTGAAAATTAAAAATGAAAATGAAAATTATTAATTTGCGGAATATGTGTGTTAAAAAATTGTTGGAAAGATATTTAAGAATATAACACATTCTACCACATTGTGGTGTGCAAATATTAATTAAGTTTAAAGAAACGAAATACTTGTAATATAAGTATTTAATTTCTTTATTTTAACCCTTAAATCACAGCACTTATTTATATTTTTAATAGACATCTTATTTATTTATATTTTTGTAAGTTTCATAATTTATTACAAAAAAATTTAAAGGTAGACTAATGTTAATCCTATCTACCGTACACTACCACCGTTTCTAAACCTAACCAGCAGGAGAAGAAACGGCGAAACAAACTCCTCGGCAACCATGATTTTATTACTTAAATAAGGTTTAAATTTAATAAAAATATATTTTATTTATTTATGCTTGTCAGCAAGAAAATCTTTTACACTATATTATATTTTTTCTAGTAGCCTATCAAACACCTTCTTTAGAAAACTTTTTACTGGAAGTGATTTCAAACTATCTGGAATTCGTTTATATATATACGAATGGACGTGCAATAGTCATTATTTTTATAAATATTAAGTTTTTGATTAGGCACATGCAGTTTCTTACTATTTCTGAAGTATGTAATTCCTAATACTTCAACATTTGTTTGAAGCAAATTATGATGTTTATTTACAAATACACATACAGCCGAGATATATAAGCAAGGTAAAGGCAAAATTTTGAGCCACTTAAAAAGGGGTTTGCATGAATGTAACTGATTAACGCCATATATTGCCCGTATACACTTCTTGTGTACTCTAAGTAATCTAATTACTTCTACAGAATTTTCTCAAATGGGAATCCCATATAGCAAAATAAAAGAAACATACCCACGATAAGTTAAGAGAGCATTCAAACCTGCCACTTCTCTTATTCTTCTTAATACATATACAAACCTATCAATTGTATTACAAAGTAAATCAATATGTGATTTCAAATCTCAAAATTTATCGATTTTTATAAATAGGAAGTTAGTAAAATCTACGTTATCTATAATAGTATTATTGAAAATTACGTCCACTTTTTAGTCTATTTATAATGTGTTTGATATTCAATTAATTGTGTTTTTGTTAGATTTAATTTAAGATTATTCTAATTTAACAAACTGCTACTTTATTCAAAGTTTCAGTTGTTACTGTGACGTATGACAATTGTGCTTAATTTAAGCCCAAATTTATGAAATCAGGTAATATATTGCAAATTAAAAAAATGACTAATGGCAGCTCAGAACCATGTTAAAAACTAAATAAAATACTAACGAAAATAATTCTACTTATTCTGTTGTCAATTTGAAATAATAATCCTTCATTCAATAAAGCTTCATTGCGTGTTCATATAAAGAAGTGTAACATGCAATTTTTGGTTTATTCTGTTATGTTAAGTTTGTTACTTTTTTGTCATATAAATTCCAAAAAACCGTCTTGTTTAAGTTATAATTGAATATACCGAAATATCGCACATGATACTTTAAACATTAATGGATAGTAAGGTACAGTAAGCAAACGAAATATCTGACCCCCCAACAGTACTTTAAAAGTACTGTACATACGGGGGTCAGATATTTTGTTTGCTTACTGTACACCAATATACAACAACAACAACAGGTATGCATGTGTGCTCACGCACACAACGCTAAATTATTTCCACCATAAAACGTTTGGAGCGCAAATGTTAACGTGATTCCGCGAAAATGCGAGAGAGGGCTCTCTTGTCCTGTATAGGTATTATTATATATTATTCGATATTCGTAATCTATGCGAATCACAAATGACATTCAATTCATCAATATTTATACACGACTAATTTACAAAAAAAGATTGTTTGTAATACTGTTATAGTAAAAATATTGCTATTTATGGATTCAGGTTAGTTGTAACATATTATTAGGATATTCAATTCGCCTTAATTACAAAGTTATTTGTTTCATGTGTAAAGTTTGTTATACATAATACATTTACATACCTACTTTTCCCTACGCTTTTTTATGATATTGGAAGGCAAACAAGCAGACGGATTTCCTGATGGTAGAAGAAATTCACGCCGCTTAGAGACTCCATAGGTGGTAATGGATGTTAGGCCTCGAGCAAAAGTAAGTTTACCGGCTACCTTACCCTCCAAACCGGAACACGTCATGACGTTATGGCGGCAGGAACAGGTAAGTCGGCGGTACCGATCCGGGTGAGTCGCTGCGAAACTCTACCACCGAGTTAGATGTCATGGTGCTAGTGACGATAAGCCTATGCTCTCCTTCTACGAGCTGCCTGGCAGGCAGACAGACGGTCTATTCTGCAAAGGAGCCCAGACCAACACGGAGTATTGCGCCGCCGAGGTACTACTTTTTGAAGAATGTCATCTCATAATCTGTAGCATAGATTCACAAACTGTTTTCTATCGCCTTGTGGTCTAGCAGTCCGGTGTCGGGTTTGACTTCTTGAGGTCCCAGGTTCGATCCCCGGGTCGGGCAACAAAAACAAATTAGAAAATGTATACTTTCAATTTTCTAATGAAAATAACGTTATAACATTGTGGGACTTAGTGTCATCGACTTGTCGTGAGTGCCCTTGTACCTATGCCTACCTTGTGGATATGTGGGTGAAGATACTTTATTTTGTTTCATAGACCACTCTCAAAATTTACTGATCTACAAGCAGTACACCTACAAGCGATTTTGTTACGGACTAATTGTTAATTTACAGCAAAATATTACGGTATGGTTACGTTCGTTTACTTTTACATATATGTATGCCAAAAATGTGTTTTCGTTCTTGAAAGTACAAACTGTACCTGTAATATATCAGGTGGTTGAGTACCTTGCTGCAAGTCAGGTAGGGATTCTCGTAAGTGTTATGTATGGGTCCGGAGAGTAGGCTACTGCCTGGCCAGTAGACATGACATCTCGTCCACAAGACAACGACGCACCTACAACATCTTTAGTTACCGCTTACTGTCAGGATCAATGTATGTTTGTTCGTTAGAATAGAATAACTATTTATTGTGCACCAAATACATTAAAAAAATACACTAAAAATAAACCTTTAAAACTAAGTGATACACAAAGGTGGCCTTATCGCCAAAACAGCGATCTCTTCCAGGCAACTACACACATTATTGAACCAGAGAGAACATTGTAGCAATAGTGATACGAAATCAGAATATCGTGATGTAAAATGATGTACCTAAAACGCGCTTAATTGCGTTTTGCATAATGTCGCTCATTCAAACCTGATTCAAATTACATTAACCGTAACAATATTGCAGCATTTCAATACGAAATCGTTCTATATAATCATTAGATGTTATTAGAACCATTATGTATACAGTAAACATATATATATATATGTGTATGTTTCGTATCGCATCGTATTGAATGTGGACGGTGGTAGGTACTAGTGATGTGCCGGATCAGTAATAACCTAGATCCGCGGATACAAACCCGAGTTCGAATTTTGGTGTCGGCATCGGTATCGGCGGATACGGATACAGGTATGGATTTGAAAGCGGTGTCACTGCTTTTGATTTTGAAAGGGTTCTGCGTGATATATGAAACTATTTCAATTTTAAGTAAGATAAACATAACTAGTATAAAATGAACATGTGTTAGAAACATTACTTGTCTATTGCTCTGTAAACCTACAATAGTGGCAACACCGCTATCGCTACGAGTAGATACATATAAATATAGTGATCCATATCGGAGGCGGCCATTACGTGTTGGGTTGTGGAACAGAAAGCGCCTGATGTTATATAAGTAAATATATATAAGTAAATCAGTGTGGTAAGGTAAGCCTTAAATGTTGAGTTGCGACGATAATATGAGTTGAATATATGTCTTAGATCATAAACATGTTTCATTTTCTGAGTCTTTAACACTAGCAAGTGAATATTTGCAGTGTATAACTTGCACCGACAATAAAAGAAGTATGCGTTATATATCACTAAAAGGGATTGCTCCTCCCCTTAGGATACATAGCTGTTTTTGCCAAAATCCTTCTCTTCTCTTGAAACTTATATTATTAATGGACAATCCCTTGTGAGTTGAAAAATGTGTACAAATATAAGTAAACAGTTTTTCTCTAAACAATTATCAGCTATATTTAGAATTTATTACGTATTGAAAATTAATAAGGTCTGTGTAAGACTCGTATAAGATTCGCCGAAATAGTGACGGACACGGATCCGGAAACGGTTCTTTCCACATTCACGAATATTCACGGATACGAATATCCGGCACATCACTAGTAGACATCCGCAGCGATCTGTATTAATATTCCACGAACAAAACATGACAAAAACGCTCGAGTTGGCTTGAATTTATGAAGTTTTATTTAAGTAGCAAATAATAGAGAGTGACGAAAATGGTGCGATGTTAGCCCGTAGAATTCCTATTCCCTTGCACGTTAAGGTTCCCATCCCGCCCGGAATACGCGGGAGACTCTGGTAATAATTTCTAACCTAGCAGGGTCCCAAGACACAATAGATGCTGCTTAAAGGCAATGTAAATTTAAAAAAAAAAATTTTTACGAAACTCTACCCCTACCTCCGATTTCTTAAAAGACTCTCGGTTGGTACTTTCGAGAAGTGGTAACCCTACTCGACGTCCAAATTACATTGCTCAAGAAAACTTGATTTATAGATGGATGTCTCGCATGAATAATGAAGGATGAATGACAAACAAATGTTTATGGGGCTTGAATATTGTGAGAGAATACACGTTTACATACGGTTTATATAATATAGAATAATATACGAACGTATCAACCTGTATCCTAAACCAGCAGACCTGCCGCACTTCGTTCACTTGACACTCCATACTCTCTACCAGTCGTGCAAGGGTACTTAGCGTGAATATATGTATGCATATATTGCTTGTCAAGAATGCCTTTACGTTCAAATATTTCTCTACGTTCTTGTTTTCAATTTATTTGTTCATTTTATACTGAATGTTACTATGTCAGAAATTACTAAACTACAAAACTTGTGACTTGGAAAAAATTAACAATAAGTAAAACACATACCATAAAAAGTAATAAATGAAATCGTACAACGTGTCGATGAATTATAGCCCAATTCATATTTTGACTTTTGACCTTCTCTCGCTGGAATCCCTTTAGTAAGCAGGAAAAAAATATTCTGATACCTTCATCGGAACATGAGGTAACTACACGTCAAATTTTGTCATCATCAGTTCAATAGGTTTGGCGTAAATCGCGGTCATGCTACAAACATACAGACAGACAGACAGAAAAAATCTTGAATTGCACTAAAATGTGTTCTGCTGCCCCTTTCGCCGATACAGAGATATAAACAGATACAGAGTTGCGGTATATAATTCTACTGCCAGTGGTCTTGTTTGTGTTGACCTATTTAACACCAACTCGCTTCTTACGAGCTGCCAGACAGGGAAGCCACACAGGGGACCCGGACAATCACAGTGGAAAACTTTACAGCTAACAATTGATATTATTGTACTATTAACACATTTCTCATATCTGGTTGCTTTCCTGTTTGATTTCCTGCTTCCTCTGTAATTATTATCTATTTATTTGCGTAATAATAGTTATCAACTCTATATTTTAGAACTAAATATTCATGACAAAAACATATTAAGTAGGTATATACAAAAAGCGGTTTTATCACTGAAACACGATCTCTTCCAAACAACAAACGTTTAGAAAACACAACAAAAGAAGAAGAAGTTACTATGTAAATCGAAGTATAAATTTATAAGATGTGAATTTATCCAAGAGCCTCCGAAATCGGCGTGTTTGTATGAAAAGGATAATGAATGTGAAGGAAGCTAGACAGGTTTGTCAGGATCGTGAGGTTTGGTAGTTGATACTCTTTGCCTACCCCGTAAGGACTTTGCATGAAGATATGTATGTCAATTTTAACTGAAAGATATTTTACATTTAATAATATATTTCATTCCAATTTATTTCACAGAATTAGCTGCTAAGAGTGCTGATATTAATGGAATCAATTTATCCAACTACTATCGAGATCCATATTCTTACAATCCAGTCGTCTATATACACAAAAGAAATTTAAACAAAAAATTTAATGGTACACAACATGACATGCTAAATAAGCAAAATAAGTATCAGCAGTACGATAGCCATGAGCCAAATGTTACTTATAAAATAAATAATATTGACAAGGACAATGAAGATCCTGTGCTAGGTCAAACTATTAAATTCGCTACAGAACTAATCCCAATGACTATACCTCCAAACGCAAATACTGAAGATGCAACATATTACACGATAAAAACATCAAAGAAATGTAAAAGAAAACCCGAGGTATTGAACCAAACATTTAGTAAAGAAAAGATTAGATGTCCGAATGAAAAATGTAAGCATTTTAAAAAAGAAAACTTGAGCACTACAGAAACCTCTAATTACTCCCAAAATAACACTCTGGACGATGTCAATGACAATCGATCAATTGATTACTCCGTATCTGAGATGTCTGAAAGGAAAACTATAACGAAAGAAAGATGTCGTTCTACAGAAAAACGACCTAACACTCAAAGAGTTAGAGCGTCTGAATCCTTAGAAGGAATTGCGGCAGAATTTGCTAATTTATCAGAAGATACTGCTATAAAAATTCATGTTATGAATGAAAAAGAAAAGAAGAGTTTCATAGAAGATATACGTTTACCATTAGTACAAAGTGTGAAAGAATGCATTTTTGAAACCAATAATGGAATCCAAGATCAACTACAAGCGTTGAATACAACTTTAAACAGTAACTCAAAAATGTTGGCAACAGTTTTAGCTAAAATATCTTATATTGAAAAAAGGCTGGAATTATCCAATGAAACTTGTAGACAAATAGTTAAAAATCATTCTAATAAAAACTCATCTAAGCTTGAAGAATTGGGAGAAGACTTAACGCATATAAAAGAAATATCAAGCTCTGAAGAAGAACTAGCACATAATGATACAAATAAGGAGAAGGAGCAAAATGATACCGTAACCCCAATATACATAAGGAATAAAAATGATAAATTTGATAGAGGTGACAAAATTAAAAATAATTGTAAACCATCTACGTCACAAGTTGGAGTTAGGACAGACAATCAACAGCGAATGCCACTTAGATTTTCTTGGACAGATGCTAAAATAAATTAAAGTGTTTTAGAAACTAATATACTGGAAACAGGTACCAGCGTTTTTGATTACATTTTAGTAATATATTATTGTAATGTAATTTGAACTTTTAAAATAATTTAATGTAATAGATTTATAAAATATTAAATACTTGCTTTGTTATTTGCTTTAATTCTTTAAAATTAATTGAATACGAAGTAATATAGTCTAGGTATGGTTAAGTTTAATAAAAAGCTGAGCACTCAAAATATAATGCAACTCAGGGAAAACACGCAGACGTGTAAGAACTGTAGATCCATAAATAATTTAAGCACAACGCTGCAAAAAACCAAATTGAATTTTACGACTTTGTTATATAAGTAGAAAAAAATACTTATTATATTCAACTCATCAACTACTTTAGATCACGACCAAATTTATGCCACCTATGAATTGTGACCTACCTTTAAAAATAAAGATAATCAGACGAGTAATCCTACTAATATGTTGTAAATGTGAAAGTTTGTATGTTTGTTACTCATTCCCGCAAAAACTGCTGAACCAATTTTCATGAAATTTGGCAACCACATAGAGGGTAAATTGGATTAACACATAGGATAGTTTTAATTCCGAAAAATGTTCTTGTGGAACCATTAACCACGTGGGTAACAGCTAGTATATCATAATTGAAAGAGTAATCGCGTACAAATATACAAAAAGAAAAGTACTTACGAATCAAGAAACTTCTCCCTTTTAGAGTCGAGTGAAACATTCATGACTGTGTCTATTGCATAGATTTAGTATGTACAAGATCAACAAAGCGTGGGAGAGAGAAGTCCTTATCAGGTACAAATTGCCTTAGAGGAACAGAGAGAGAGAGTGTCAGGTACCTATGTGCCAATATTTACGCGAGTAAGAGTTCATAGTATTCCTGTCATAGTACGTCGCTGTGAATTTTGTGAATTAAGTTTATAATCTTACTATTTAAATGGAATAAAATATAAAGGGAATTACGATGTCGTGTTCTGCAAGCGCTTGTGATATTACAAAACGTTATAATCCTAATAAATACATATTTCCTAGGTAAATACAACTTTAACATAACAATATTTAGAACTGCGTTTTGTTAGTTTTTTTGCTTCTAACCTGCTCAGTAGATGATTTTTACAATATATTTATTTGCATTGTTTTATTTATAAGAGTATTTTGTACCCTTAAACGGCATAAGCAAAGATAATATGTAAAATAATAAATTGTTTGTTTACACTAGGGCTTGACAACGCGGTGAAGTCCTAAATATCGATGAATGTAAACCGAAGAGTATAAACACTCCTTAGCAAGAGATTATTTCAACATTGGTTGTTTAACCAACTTGCGTTTCGTAAAATACATTTTTACTTAAGACTGAGATGCGCTTATACGTTATCTTTTTGTGAATACTTGATATTATTAATTTTAATCATTAACGCATTCACTGCCACCAACGCATATACTAACGTGTTTTCGTTACTTGCGTCTAGTGTTTTGGACGCGTCTGTAACTTCATTTATTTAGCGAGCTGTGTCCAGTGCCTATGTGCGTTCACAAAGGAGTTCTATTAATTTTGCAATATTCTATTTATGTCTAATACATTATTCCCTGGATCACTCACATTTGGTCATTTTTAATCGAATTAAAAAAGAAGAGGATTTCAAATCGAAGGTATTTTATATGTGTGTTACCTCGTAACTTGTTACTGCGTGATCCTATTAATTTATTTTTATTTGAAAACCATAATGCTGACGAGAAGATTACCCGCAGTAACTGTAGAGTTGAAATATGATTTTAAAAACATTCGTTCCGGTGGGAAAGCTTGGGAAGCTAGACTTGCACATTACGCTGAACATTCAAGTCATAGGACAGCGATGCACCTATAGGATGTATAATGTCAATAATCTACGGTTGTCCATAACCACAAGGAGAGTCGTATGCTTGATTGCTGTCTCAAGTCATATAAAAAGTTGTACTTTCCTATCTGTTTGGCGGGATAATAATGCCACTTATATCATTTTAACGGCTACCTTACGCTCTAAATGGAACATGATAATGAATAACATTGCTGTTTCGGCCGACAAAGACAAACCCTAAAAGACAGGCTTCGCGTACAAATCTACCATCTATTAGTCACTATAGCAGTGATACATAAAGTCAATATTTCACGAATATAATGTCTTAATAGTCATACAACATAAACTTTGATATTGTTTATATCATAATAGATGAGAAAAAAGAAAATATGCTAATTTATTCATTTTCTATACATAACTGTGGCTTAATCATAGATAAGGTGTTAGTTCATTACTTATCATAGGCTTTGAGAATCATTTTTAATAACTCCTTCCAAATCAAGCAAAGGGAAACGAGACCAAGAAATACTACAAAAAGAAATACTGAAATATGAACACAAAAGAGTCCTTCATTTGGACAATTAAAATTATGAAAATATTAATGTAACAACTTTGTCAATTTTTGTAGGTACCTACAGGTTATTTTTTTCGACCGACCTAAATACTATTTGTTTTGGTTAGACTTAAATAAATTTTGCGAATAGTGAAGAAAAAAATATAATGAAAGCTACATAAAATATCTAAATAATTATAATGTAAAAGTGTTGCCATCATATGTTAGTATTACTTAGCATATTTAAAATTACCATGCTAAATGAATAAAATAAGCATATAAGAAATACAAAAGAAGAAAAAGTTATTAAACCAGATAAACATTAAAAAAATAAGTTGTATATTTCTGAAATCCACCTATGACACCGGTTATAATAAATACCGAAAAAAATTAAAATAAGTTACGATGTTTATTCCAGAAAAAATATTTAGCATCGTAAATTACAAATTTTCTATTTTACATATTTGTGATCTTTTAATTACAGTTTCTATTATCGCCAGACGCAAACTCATGGAGCTGTAATACTGAGTGGAAGAGCTGTAAGAGTGAGTCAGCAGTATTTGGAAATTACGTCAGGGCTTTTTTAGGAGTCTAATCTCCAGTAGTATTACAGCTTCATGAAAGAACTATTTTACTGACATTGAAATTTTTATACTGCTTGAAGGTAAACAAGCAAGTTACAGATTTGCTAGTGAAAAGGAATTCACCTACAGCAACCAAACACAGGTTTTTGTTTTTCAGCTATTACGATTTATTTCGAGATGTACAAAAATAACTTGAATAAATAGTGGACTACAAATATTCTTATACATCAAAGCCTTAAGCAATTCATATTGTTTTCAAAGGCAGTTGTTTACGGTTGCTTTTGAAACACTACGTCAACCAAATAGTAGAACGATACATATCTAAATGAATAATAATGAGGTGTTTGTTCTTTTGTAATATTACAGCTTTGACTCAATAATTGCCTTTGAAAATAGCAACACAAATATACTGAATAAAATTCGAAATGAAAGGTGGTGTGAAATTTTTTGTAGGATGAATATTTTATGCCATTTTCTAATCTTAACAAATGTATTTATGTTAGTAATTTATTTAATTATGTTTCACGCAGACTTTTTGCCAAAAAAACGACCAAAAATAAAGTAAAAACTAATTTAATTTTTATCATACCTATAAATAAATAATTAACGCATTATAGTTGTAATTCATTAATTCATTCAGTTACGTACTACGATATAATGATTCTTAAGTTACACATTATGAAAACTAGTAGGTTTATTTAATTGAATATTATTAATTTTTATTTTTATTAATTATAAATCAATTTTTATGTCTAGATTGGACTAAGTATCTTCAAATAATTTTATTTCCTTATAATATTTTTTTGCATTTAATTAAAATTAGTTAATATGCATTACGGTGTAATAGACGGCAATAAATTTAATACAAAGCATAATAAGATTAATGCGTGAAATTCTAAAAAGATACATTTCTGAATGGATTAAGAAATTTCAGAATGGATGTAGAAACTTCAAATAAATCAAAAAGAATTTCCGCAATAATCCACTTAGTCAAACTTGGTCTTAAAATTCGTATAATATAAAATACAATAATAAAGCGAAGAAGAAATAGAAAAAGAGAAATTAAGTATAAATGTAAAGAACAGGGCAAGGACTCACCAAAGTCTGAGCGGCTGCCTGGTGCTGCAAAAACAGGCTTTAGTCAGTTAGCCAGTAAGGAAAGAAGATCTCTTATAGATTTAGTAAAAAGAACAAAGACAAAAATAGGAGCAATTAAAAATTCATAAATACTTATAGAAAACCTAAGGGAGTGTCGAAAGAATGTCCAGTGTCCATATTATTTCTCCTTTTAACTCGCAACGGAGTGATGTTATTATATATTTTTATGTGTGGAGATAGAATAACATAGGCTACCTTTTATCCTGATATCTAATGCATATCCGTAGGCATCATTATACACAAAGAATTTATAAATACTTGTATCTTCTAAAGAAAACATCTGACATGTTTTTAGAGTAAGAGACAAACGGACTAATCATATTTTTATGGGTAGATACAGTGAAGAAGCACACATTTATCGTGTCGTTATTCGTGGCGTATAAACACCTTAGATGTTAGAGGTGCGTTGTCATGTGGCTAGGGACTTACTGCTTTAAGGATCTGCTTTTCTACCAAGAACTCAAAGAGAAAATCACTAACACCGTGATCACGAACAGTAGCAAACTTTCGCGCTGAGTCACTTTTATTGGTATTTTCCCCAAATCTTTCCTTTTTTCTTATCTTTGCAATTCTTCAGTGCAATAGATTTTCTTGCCTTTTCCCCAGATGAGTATTTCATAATTAACTAGGTGAATATTTAGATATGTGCATTTCGACTCTGTAGTGTAGGGGCCCTGCGTCGGACTTGACTTCCTGAAGTCCCTGGTTCTACTCAAAATGACGATGCCCGGTTGGCTATAGGCTTGCCACTAATCATAGTGTGGGACTTATTGTCTTCGGCTAGTTGTGGATGCCCTGGTTGTGCATCTGCATACCTCTTCAGGGTACCATTAAGATACAATGTTCATTTGTGGGTCTGGATGTTTATCAAATTTGTATGGCATGTATTTAAATATTTATTTTTACCGTATCGATGTACTCGTACTTAAAACATTTGCTCATACTTAAAAAGCAAATATATACGTCGAAATGAGAACCTTGAAAACAAACGCCTATCTGGCAGTTATATGGATTATTAGATAGGGATTTCTTTGATCTAATAATAAATTCATGACCTAGTTCGTATAGTGTCAGAAAGGGTTGTCGAGTCTCAAGAGATATACTTATCACATATGTAGCTATCATAAAACTCCTCTGCTACTGGTGAAGGATTTGTCTATAAAATTTTAGGCTCTTTGTGGATTAAAATTGAACTCAAAGGTGGCCAGTAATTAGCTTCTCACCCGCTCCCGTTAGCCCTTACAGCGTGAGACCAGGTTGAACGGGAGACAGGAGAGGATTACAATAAAATAACAAAAAGAAAGTCAAGGATTGACAAAAAGGATATTAATCGGTAATACAATGAATGTAACTTAAATATTACAATATACCGTTAATAAATATATTATAACTAATTTCTGACGTTGGAGGATTCTTGTTATTAATCTCAGGTCCGCTCAGGGCGGGTAGGTAATTTTCCCCCTGAGTGGTATGGCGTGGGTACGTGCTTAGGCAGCGTTGTTTACATAGGTGTAGAGAGAGGCGGCCTATACAGAAAGACAATGGCCTGGTTCAGTGAAAGGCCTCCTTGGACCTGAGTCCGCAGGAACTGGACTACTACCGGCGCTGCCTGAACTGCGATCGGGATTCGAACTCTGGTTGCTCGTCTGGCCCTTTTGCCTTCCAATATTATAAAAAAAGGTATAATAAATATGTCCGTCAATGTTCTATGGGAAGTTAGGTCTAATTTACAAGTTTACCGCCTACCTTTAATGACTACGACTGTTTGTAGTAACTCGTTTAACCTATGCTTGCTTCGTATAAGTTTCCAGGTAGGTGGGCAGATGGTATATTTACGAATGCCCCGGACCAACGCAGCTAAACAATAAATACGACATGATATAAAATAGTGTTGTGTAAATCTAATCTCAGACACAGTACAAATGTGGAACAGTATAGAAACTAAGTTTTGTTAATAAATTACTCACTTACACTTCATTGAATTGTTAGGGTTGTCCTGTTACAAATAAAAGACAAATAGTTACGAGCGTGGTATTTTGAGAAAAAATATGGAAACACATAACAAATCGACTCTCGTCTTGGCATGGCACTTGCTAGAGCAACACCAAAGTAATCGCTTGAGAATGTTCTAGACAGTTATAAACATTGGTTACAAACATTGATTCGCATCCGTCTGGACCTTTAATAGTAATAGTATCTAAATTTAATAGTAATCGGAAGATGGAAACAAAGTTTTCCCGTTTCAAGTTACGTTTGTAGGAAGGTGTGTTTACAACAGTCTGGAAACCTTGCTTGCAGTCTCGTCGATGCGCATGTTTGTGTAAGTGTGCCATCCCGAACGTTTTTGCGTACTTTTCATACTGTATTATTTTTGTACTATGTCTTAGATAGGCTCTTGGTCGGAACATTCAAATTCAAATTCAAATTCAAATTATTTATTTACTGTCACCTTTAACATTGCGATACATTTATTGTGTTTGTTTAATTATGATTCGTCTCGTTATTTCTGTAGCCCTAGCATTAACATTTACCATTATCGAATAGTTGAGTCGAAACGTGGCGACGAAGGACGTCTCGTAACCAAGGACATTCAATATAATTATTTCAATATAATTATCGCTAGCTTATTCACGCAAGAAAAGAGAAAGAAAGAGAAAAACACATTTAGTGCTGTTAAGTTAGTCTGATGTTAGTTAGTATGATAGTTCTACAGATATTTAATTCTATAAATTTCTTGGAAAACGTTGATTAAAAAGTCACAAGATAACAAGTACTGACTAATCTGACATGTCTTGAATGTTTCATCACTTTCGTTTTTGTGTCATTGGAAAAAGATAGCATACGCTTAAAATAAGTAATGTTTGTGCTCAGCATAATTACTATCTTTGTTAATAAATAAATCGCAGTGATACTCTTATTATTTTATCACCACGCTTTATGATAACTCC
This sequence comes from Calephelis virginiensis, assembly GCA_002245475.1. NCBI lineage: Eukaryota > Metazoa > Arthropoda > Insecta > Lepidoptera > Riodinidae > Calephelis > Calephelis virginiensis. The sequence continues at coordinate 190,200 of NJDC01000213.1, read as the reverse complement.
TTTTTTGAAATATACCTAGTGATTCCACAGTAGCTTATAGTTATTTGTTAATAATGCATAAATTTTAATCTACCATTATTATACACTTATTATATACCAGTATTATAAATGCTATCACTCAAAAACCATTTCTAGGTTCATTACAAAATTATTGTGGGACCACTTAGGAAAATCCTCTTCTCTATCTTTCCAAAAAAGAATTTTCAATATCTGTTCTTTATAGACCACGTAACCGCGTAACGAAAATACTTCCAATAATAATAATAATAAACATGCAGTGGAATTGGTAACCTTCACATTTGACAGTCGATAAAAAACAAAACCCTCTTTGTTTGTTGCTGAATTCAAATACATCTTAAGTAATGAATATGTTCATTTGATACACATATTGAGAATAAATATAATAGAAAAATTACTCCTAAAAATGTGGTCTCGAGGATGCCATTCTACTTTTTTAATGTAAATACCAGGCACTTAAAATGGATCTATAAATCGGATCAAGCTTATATGTTACTATTGTGAAATATAATGAAAGAACCAAACAAATCTTACATGTTGGTCAATTTAGTCAAAATAGTCCAAGTTAATATTGCTAAATATTATATTAGATACAACACTAGCTATAGCTATTATCACTTATTTCATCTCCATACATTCTTTGTCGAAAGCCAGTTTTGTTCTTAACTATTCGAAAACGCGAAATGTTCATGCTAGGTCTAGGTCTTAAATCTTGATGACATTCGTTTTATTACCGAGTGTAAACGAAATACAAATAGTAGGTTTAATCTTACATTATCTTTCTTTGGGATAAGTCTGGAGTTAATCTTAATGCTTTCCCTTTTTATACGAACATAAAGTGTTATGTTTTGTATTTTTCTTAGGTTTCCATGACAAAACATGTTAAGTGCTGTCAGATTAGTTTGTACATTTTTTTTATGATAGGAAGGCATACAAGGAGACGGATTTAGTGATGGTAAGAAATTCACGCCGCCTAGAGACACCAAAGGTGGTAATGATGCGCTGCCAACCTGAGGCCGGGATGTTAGGCCGTGAGCAAAGTAAGTTTACCGGCTACCTTACCCTCCAAACCGGAACACGTCAACGGCAAGCATTGGACGTTTTGGCGACAGGAATAGGTAGGGCGGTGGTACCAATCCAGGCGAGTCGTTGCGAAACTCTACCACCTAGTAGGATGTCACGGTGTTGGTGACGGTAATCATATGCTCGCCTTTTACGAGCTGCCTTGCAGAAAGGCAAATGGTCTATTCTGCAAAGGAGCCCGGACCAACACGGGTGAAAATTTTTGATCCTTTTCATCAGAAGCCGTGATTAAAAACGCCACAAGTTGATATTACCGGACTATTTTGACATGTTATAGCATTAAACGGCAAGTAAGTACATACTTTGCAGAAGTTAAATACTAGATTCCAAAGATGGTAATGGTGTGTTTTCAATCTGAGGTTGGGATCTAAGCCCTAATGCGTCAATAAGTATACCCGTAGCGGTTTTTGTAATAGAAGCGCCCTGGGCGTAATTTATACGTCGCCCCCTACATGCTGTTCAAAGCCATACTAAAAGATAAATAATATATTAGCGTACAGGATCTAACGCCCCTTTACATCTTGGCGTCCTGGGAGGTTGTCCAAACACGCCATACCCAAACGCGGTCCCTGAGTATACTTGCTATCTTAACCTGAAATATGGACGAATGCAATGATATCCCCACATACGTACAAAGAGATTTGCCAGTTCATTTGTTGTTCGTACTGCGAAGGACTGAAATTCTCTGCCGAAGTCAATTTTTTTTTTGGAACATGATTATTTGGAAGTATTCAAAGCAAGAGTGAATAGGCTTCTTCTAGCTAAGTATATCTCTACCTTAGACTAGCTAAGCTTTCCATCAGGCAGGTTTCGAGTCACGTGTAATGATAATAAGAGTTATAAATCCTAAATAGTGGTAATTAATGGTTGCATGAAAGCACAGTAACCATTTAGGTAAACAAAACATTATGGAATAATAAGTATTAATGAGAAATAAACTTAGAGCGTTGCGGAAAATCTATGGTGTTATACTCGCTAATCTTATTCGTAACGGCGAGATCTCAGGAAGGTGAGGATTGGACAAAAGTGTAGGCGTTAAAGTGGCAAAGGGCATGCTCCGGTTGTTCGTTAATGTGAACAGAATGGCAGATTATACATTGCCAAAACAGATATACCATGCGAATGTGAATCTATGTGGGCACCCGGGTTCTATGTGGGCACCCGGGTTCTATGTGGGCAACCTATGTCTCCTAGGTTGACATTCCACGATCAATTTGATCGGGTTTTATCCGAGGGTTGTGTCAAGAATCTGTGAAACCAGCGTGTTTGTATAAAAAGAGTTATGAATGTGGATGAAACTAGACAGGTATGCAAGGATTTAAGTTTTATGTATATACTCTCTGCTTACCTCGTCAGGGACATGGCGTAAAGTAAGTAAGTTTTACTATAAGACCACTTATTGTATGTTGGTGAGTTTTTTTATACTGGACCATTTCTGAATCATAAACTACCTTCCGAGAAAAGAACCCTCAAAATCCATTTAATGCTGGCTAAGTAATAGAGTTACAATCATGTAAAAAAATATTCAGACGAATAATAATCGCCTCAGTGATGTAAGTGGACACTGATCCGGTGTTGACTACACTAAAGTAACTTCACTTAAAGTACCTTCTCGCCCGTATCCCCGAAGAGGACTACCACGATTAGCCCAATCCCATATGAAAGGTGCCAGACCTATCGCCAATTGGACACATATCCAATCCCGGGCAATGTTATTTTTATTATAAAATTGAACGAAAGTAATTCAAAAAAAGTTTTTTCTATTTTCCAACGTTGCCCGGTATTATAAACAAGTAACCGTTTGGCGATAGGTGTGTCACTTATCACTTTGTGATTCTATAAGTACTTCGTCTAACAGTGTGTGCCCTACTTTTAAGTTTACTTACCGCTACGCGATATGGGCGTGAAAATACCTAATTACTTTTATATATGAATTGAACCTTATCTTTTTTGGAGTCGTTTCAAAATGAATGACCCTAAATGATTCGGTTATTGAAATTATTCACAGCGTAGTTAACATGTAGTTAAAATCAAACTAACGATTCGTTTATCGAAATACTAGTCGTAACATCCAAACTGCAACGCGTGATAGCTGTCAGGATTGTAAAATTTTATTGGATAATAACAATCCGCTATCGTGTAGCTTGCAATAGCCGAGCAATTGCAAAAGTCGCGCGATGTTTGTATAATTGCTAATACTTATTACGTAACAAGCAAATACATTATTAAAGCAATTCTATGTTATTTGACAAATAGCAAATGATCGCGTTTTGATTGCTGTTTGTCATTTTATACATTATAACCGTGTTGGTTGACAATATATCGTCTCGTTTGTGCAGAAATTACAGTAAATGTTTATCCAGGTACCTACACAACATTAAACATCTTACACTAAGCCGATCTTACAGTACTACATAGTATAAAACAGAGTTGTTTTCCGCTGTCTGTCCCTAAGTTTTCTTAGATATTTACAACTACGAAAGGTTTTGATGCAGTTGTTTTTAGAAAGAGTGATTCAAAAATAAAGTTTTTATGTCTGATAGAAGATTTATAAGTTCAAAAACTTATGAATCTTACGAAACCTATCCGTAATATAGTTAAGAACTATTTCGATCACTTTAGCTTTAATATAACAAAATTCGCATCAATTCGTTTGAGTTAAGTGACAAATACACATACGAAAGTGTACATAAAGATGCATAATTTATATAAATATATGCTTCTTTATTCTCAATGTACGTTGGTCCGTAAATAATGAATTCAGTTAACGTTTCGTCCGGGCTCAGCGTTTTCAGCTGGTGAAGTTTAAAACTTTTAATTTGGTAATTACTTTGTAGTTCATCCTTATTAAGGTTTATTTTATTTTTATTTCTTGATTTAAATTGTTGTAAATCAAATTTAAATGATAACAAACTGGAATAATTACACAAGTGATCTAAGCCTAACGCAAATTACATGCCTATTATGGGCGCAAGTCTATTAGGCCTTCTGTATACATGCGGAATCCCTATACGGAATTCGGTTTCAAAATTTCAAACTCAATTTTCGACAATATCAATTCAAATATAATAAAATTATTTAATTTGCAATTTTCCGCCAAAAAATGTATACGTATTATGGCGTAACAAAACAGGCAAAATAGTGCGCCAAGAATGAATTGGACGTGCCGGAAGCTAAAACTCCCAAATATATCCAGCTCCACACAACACACACCACTAAACTGTTACACACACTACTAGAAACTCAACGTACGTTTCGCTTCGTAACCGAAGTAACATCATGAGAATTCGACTGCACTCCACGAAGGTCGAGCAGATCTTACCAGAAGCAAAGTAACGCCTTCTTCTATAATTTTTTTAATATAAATCCACTCAAATTCGGTTCGGAAAAAATCCGAATGTATGTGACAGCTCCATATATTCATGTGGATTCGCCACTTTGACTTCATGTGTGGACTTGGACTTGACTTCATGAGGTCCCGGGTTCGATTCTCGGGTCGGGCAGCAAAAAGATAACATGGTTTTTCCAAAAAAATGTTGCTCGAGATTGGATGTGTGCCCGTGTCGATAGGTTTGCCACCTATCACATTATAGGATTTAACGTCTTCGGCTAGTCGTGGCCGCCCTGGTTGTGCCTCTTCCTACCTCTTTTGGGATATGGACATATTTTTTTATACTAATTCACAAATAAACTTACATTGATACTTGAACAAATTTATCATAACATCTACGGTGACTGTGTCTCACCATGGTCTCATCGTTGTCTCTTACCATCCAAGTCCGTATACTTGTTTGCTGCCTAAAGATATAAAAAATACCCGTAGCCTCTATTACGAGTTGGTATAGATTACGTTCGGTAAGTTACGTGTTGAAATCTATGACATTTTTGGTCTAAAATGTGTTTCTCTTAGTTGCCAATAGAAGCGCTGTTCAAAGTTTTCATACCAATAATTTATAGAGACTGTAGCGAGTATAGTAAACTTGACAAACCGTAAACTCATGGTAAGGGCTCAGAATAAAATATAGACAATCAAGTTTTGGCGCCATCGAGAGAAAAGATGGTCGAAGATTTTTCGTAATTAATGAATTTCGTGTTTATATTGAGTTAAATTAGTAAATTTTGGTGGCCTTTTGTAAAAAAAATGTTTAGTGAAAGTGCAAAAATGAAATAATCATAAAAAAATAAGCGTATCGTGTATTTCCTCGTTGCCGCCAAATTTCAATAAGAGCTTGAGTAATGAGGCCACCGCTTTAACCAAGACTCTGACATGACTTCTTGATGACTTATGACTAATTATAATTGAATCCCGATTTTGGTAAATTTGACGCTAATTTCTACACGACTAAAGGCAAAATGCTAACTCAAATGCCAAAACCTAAAGAAAGAAAAATATAAGAAAAATATATTCTGCGCGTATTGATAATCGATCCGAGTACCGAGATTCATCATGATTAACGCACCTTGGTAATAATGGAGTTATCCCATCCCGTTATGAAATAAAACTCTGAAGCAGTAGTGTGCCAGTACGTTTTATAAAACAATTAAGACTTACAATCTACTGTTAGTTTTTAATGGTTGGCAGACTGCCAAAATGCAGACAGGCATCAATTTGGGTTGGGCGTTGACTCTTAATTTTAATTTTATAACGTTGGTTGAGAGGTTCTGTGGCACGTCTTACAATATTTTTAAGAAAGCTCGGGTTCGATGCCAGAGAGTGAATATTTAAACATAAGTTGTGTATTTCTGGGTCTAGATGTTGATTAAAACAATATCGTTATTTAATTTACTAAAACAATATCCTTCTTTTTTCGCCTCTGTGGTCTAGTGGTCCAGGTGTTGGACTTGACTTCATGAGGTCCCGGGTTGGATTCCCGGGTCGGGCAACGAAAAGAAAATGAAGTTTTTCCTATTTCTAAAAATAAATGTTACTTGGGATTGGTTATGTGTCCGGTTGGCGATAGACTTGCCACCTATCTCAATGTGTGTCTTCTTCTAGTTGTGGGTGCCCTAGTTGTGCCTCTGCCTACCTCTTCGGGGATATGGGCGTGAAGAAGTAGAAATAAGTTTTTAATATAACTGTATATTTATAAAAGTACATTCATGATTACTCCAATAATAATAAAATATAAGCTATAAGGAATGATATATTTGAAACATACTTTAAACTTGTACAAAAAAAATATTTTGATTATCAAAAATTTTAATATCACCAAATGTCGACGATTGAAAAATAAACACAATTATCGCTGCTCCATTACAAAATGCATTTTGTAGACAAAAGTTTACTGTTAGTGTGCACTAATGATGCCGTTAGCACGGTCCGTTTGGCCTTGCCCTGGAAGTGAAGGGTTATATGGTGGTGCCCTAGACGTAATAACTGTTTCAAGCACGGCGAAGCTGGCACGAGCTACAGCTTGTTCTTTGCTTAATAGCTCAATAAATTACTTAAATATGCGTTATACAATGTGTGCGATAGTTTACTGTTAAGTATTTTTTATTACTTACTTATACTTATTGAAAAAAATTATAAAAGTGAATTTTCGCGATGCGTGCGCACGTCGACAGATAAAAGCAACAGTCTAAAGTTACATATTAAATAGAAAAAAACACAATATGAAGTTAGTTCTTAAGCTTATTCATAAGTTTTGTAAAACGTGCTACCAACATAGTTATTTGTTATTTTTGGATTGTTACGCTGATGAAATATAACTTCTTACATGCGTTATTGTATATACCCTTTTTATTTATATAATAGCAGTTTTTTTCATTTTCGTGAAAAATTTTAACTATCGACTTTAAAAAAATAAAACAACCTTATGCTGAAATTATTAAATAAAATATTTAACAGCATATAATAAAATTATAATAACGAAATTTCGTCTAATTTCGACAACTACAAAAATAACAAAAATAAGCAGATATACGGGCACTCCATTACAAAATGCATTTTGAAGACAAACGTGTACTATTAGTATGCACTAATGATGCCGTTAGCACGGTCCATTTGGCCTTGCTCTGAAAACGGAGGGTTATACAGCGGTGCCCTAGACTGTTTCAAGCACGGCGAAGCTGGCACGGGCTACATCATGTTCTTTGCTTAGTTGTCCAATAAATTACTTAAATATGTGTTATACAATCTGTAAATAAGTAAGTATCTTCAAGCCCATATACCTGAAGGGGTTAGCAGAGTCACAACTAGGGCACCCATGACTAGCCGAAGACACTAAGTCCCATAGTGTGTGCGCAGTCTGCGGTAATTTACTTTTTAAGTGTTTTTTTAAGTTTATCACCAGTGTGTAGGTGTGGGCTTACTCTTTCACAGAAAATCACTGATCGTTCAACGTTTGTTTCTAATTTTATATGTATTATTTAGAAAATCATTTGTCATAGATAGTTTCAAAGTATTTTAAATTAAAAATTAAAATGTTTATTGCCACTTTTCTAGCTACCGAATAAGCAAATTAAATGATAAGATTTTGTTGCCCAAAATAAATAATGAAATATGCAATACAAAAATAAACACAAATGTGGGTACTCCGTTACAAAATGCATATTGGAGACAAAAGTGTACTGTTAGTATGCACTAATGATGCCGTTAGCATGGACCGTTTGGCCTTGCTCTGAAAAAGGCGCAAGAAATGGAGCAATTAAATAAAACAATGAAATATGTTACAGAGTTTAACAAAATTATAATAATGTAATTTCGCCTGAACTCACTTACTATACAAAAATAAACACAAATATGTGTACACCATTACAAAATGCATTTTGGAGACAAAAGTGTACTGTTTAGTATGCACTAATGATGCCGTTCACGGTCCGTTTGGCCTTGCCCCGAAAACGGAGGGTTATACGACGGTGCCCTAGACGTAATAACTGTTTCAAGCACGGCGAAGCTGGCACGAGATACAGCATGTTCATAGCTAAATTGCTCAATACATTCACTTATATATCCAATATCTGTAAACAGCATTACATAGATTGTGTAATGTTTAGTTAAAAAATATGGACAAAAAAGATTAAGAAGTCCATTACTTTGAGATTTTGTAGACAGTTTCTCCACAGTCACTGCTATAACTTATGGATAACCTTGTGACTAAATATAGTATCTAATAATAGTTAATAAAGTGAATGATTAACCAAAAAACATTTATTAAATTTTTGTCTGTTTATTTATTCCAGCTAATTTCTTAAACGGCTAGATCAATATTGATTGGACTTTTACCGATAAATAGCTGATTTAATAAGGAGTAATTTAGGATATATTAATTTAAAAAATCCACATCTACTAAATGAACTAGATAACTTTTTTGTTACATTCCATGCGGACAAGTCGTGGGCACAGCTAGTACTTTATAAATTGCAGCAAAGCAATATTTTGACAACTTTCCCTCTCTCACGGGAGATTATTAATGGAATAAAAAGTAGCTTATGGTCTTCTAAGGGTCCTCTACTCGGAACTCAAATTGCATACCATACATGCACTCGATTCTGAAGAATAGGCTTAATGTGCCATGTACAAACTACGAAGTTCCTCCAATTACTACGTTGGAATAAACTCTATACTTAGTCGTAATGAGTATCTAAAGCACAACGATGTTGGCACGAACCACAGCTAAATTACTAATTGCGTAACTTAATCAACCTAAGTAAATGTTACACAACTAAATTGTTCTTGGTAGTTTAAAACAATTAGCACATTACGATGTCGTCAAAAACTTTGCCAGTTCGTTGTATTATATTGAACCAAACGTGTTTGCTGAATTTCAGCAAGTTAATGTAATATGCAGTATTTTAACTCGGCCTTGTTTTTGAATTTAAGAACTACCACCGTGCGATGCGTCAACAACAACGGGTTACCCCGTGTTGGTCCGAGCTCCTTTGCAGAATAGACCATCTGCCTTTCTTGCTAGGCAGCTCGTAAAAGGCGAGCATAGGCTTATCATCACTAGCACCGTGACATCTGACTAGGTGGTAGAGTGTTGCAGCGACTCGCCTGGATTGGTACCACCGCCTTACCTATTCCTGCCGCTATAACGTCATGACGTGTTCCGGTTCGGAGGGTAAGGTAGCTGGTAAACTTACTTTTGCTCGAGGCCTAACATCCTGACCTCAGGTCGGCAACGTACCATTACCATTTTGGTGTCTCTAGGCAGCGTGAATCTCTTACCATCAGAAAATCCGTCTGCTTGTTTGCCTTACTATAACAAAAAAAAGTTGAGAGGTGTCAAGGGACACCCGGATGGAACGAAGTTCTCTCTCCCCCCCTCTCTCTCTCAATCTCTAGTAATCTCTATCTCTATCTCTCTTATTTCATCTCTTATTTTATCTTTTTATTTCATGTTTCTCTAGACAGAGAAACATGAAATAAAAAAAAGAAAATAAAAATATAAAAAAATAATAAATAAAAAAAATAAAAAAAGTGTGTGTGTGTACTTATGTACACGCGTTAGAAGTTATACTTCTTCGGCGTAATAAGATAAAAATCTTTTTAAAAACTAAAATGTTATCTATAGCTAACTTCATCATGTCGGTTTTTCGTGCCGGTTTGCGTGCGCGTCGTAAAAATTTACCGTTTTTTTTCCTAACGCGCCAAAAGAAGTATAACTTCAATAATAAAAAAAATTAAAATGATAATAAAAAAAAGAAAAAGGAAAATAAAAATAAAATAAAAAAAAAATGTCCGACCCGGTATTCGAAGCGGTTCAGTAATTGGACTTGACTGCATGAGGTCCCGCTCATGCAGTCAAGTCCAATTACTGAACCGCTAGACCACAGAGCAAAAAGTGTCGTGACAACATTTTCGTAAGAGTTTGTTTCCGTCTAGCCCCCATTCAGACGCGCAATAAGGAACTTCGTTCCAAAAAAACAAGCGATAGGACTACGCGACTTCAGTTTTGTAACTACGTGTAACCTTTTATAATTCATTTCTAATTTTCTGATCGTAATTGGTGTCTTAATACAATTTATGGAAATAGGGATAAGAAATGTGCCCGGTTGGCGATAGGCTAGCCCCTATCACATCAAAGTCAACGCCAGCACTAACGGGCAACAAAGCAACCCACTACCTACTACACTATATGTTTACAAATATAAATTGCATATCAAGTCTCTTTGTAATGAGATCGATAGATTCCTAAATTTCAGATCCAGGGTTAAAGGCATCTCTCCTAGCCAGTCATGGCAAATTTAGTCTGTCTTACAATATGGCGTTCCTATTTGATTAAAATCTGTAGAGTTGAAAAGAAGTTAAAAAGCCAATATGTGATGTTGCATGGCTCATGCAAAACAATTTCAAGTCGCTAAAATTTTCACCTCTAGTTACTTTATTTATTCAAATTTGCTTTATGAATATCATTATATAATTTGTCTAAAAAACAATTGTTGAAATGGAACGTAATTCTGATTTTAGAAATAGTGACAAGTTGCATTTATCTATCCAAAAAATATTTTGATAATCCGTAGTTAAAGAAAGAATAAAGAAAAAGAAGAAAGAAAAAAAGAATCAAAATCGTTAGTCACAAATCACTGCCTAATAAAATATTTTGAAAAAAACTTTTCGATTTGTTATTAGAGGATACGATTTAATTGATATTTTTTTTCTTAGCAAACATAAATATAAAAACTGATCTTCATGTATAAGAGATAAGCAGAGGTACAACCAAGGCTTTCACTACTAGCCGAAGACACTAAGTCCCACAATGTGATAGGTGGCAAGCCTATCGCAACCACGTACATATCTTATTCCGGGCAACTTCATTTTTATTAGAAAATTTAAGAAAAATACACAATTTTAATTTTTTTGGTGCCCGACCCGGAGGTCCTACCTTGGACCACACGAAGTCAAGTCCGACGCTGGACTGCTAGACCACAGGGGCCTTTACACAAATGTCATATTTATAAAACTTGGTTGCCGAGGAGTTCGTTTCTTCTATTTCTTTTCCTGGCTGATTTTTCTAAACTAAACGTTGTTTACAGTAGTCATGTAACTCAAATATCATATCCTAAAATTAAAAATGTTCAATGAACCCCCGACAAAACCAATATTTAAAGTAGATACAAACTATATTGATCCCAATAGCTTTCAAACAAAAAATACGCATTAAAATCGATCCATCCGTGCAAAAGTTATAATGCTACATATAGACAGGCACATACGCACAGACACGGGAAACTTAGAACACCTTTATTTTTGATGTGCTTATATGAACTGCAAAGATTCCAATCTAATCCAATCATTTTAGTAATAATCAGTTCAAATATCAGGTCCTTGTCATTCGAAAATATGGACAGATACAAAAACGCACCTACTGCAACTGTGGTGTCTACAGGCTACGGTTTATTGAAGTGAAACTTCTTTAGAATCGTTGTGATTTCAAAACGGGTGCAACGGAAAAACGACAGGTAAGAGACACAAATATATATTCATCTCATTCTTTTGTAGGTAATAGACACAAACATATATTCATCTCCTTCTTTTGTTGATTTACTGAAGTTTCACTTCTATCGTGTGTGAATCGCACACACACCCTTTTTTATCATCTGAAGAGCTAAAGGCTTGTTCGCTATCTTGTCACATTTGTGCACAACCCATCCTTTTTTTACATGTCTATTAATTATCTATGTACTTATTCTGTAAAAAAAGTGCTATAAAAATTAAATAAATAAAGATAAAAAAGCCCAGAAGCTCTTGGTGTATAAGGTCCGTTTTGGAGTTACAAATCCCTGCTATCGACGCGACCTTAATTTCTTCAGTTCTTACACTTTACGGGTCAAGGCCTGCGTCGAGTACACGCGACAACGGGGTGTAATAAAATGAAGTCGTAACACAATAATTTGGAAGCAGTAAAACTGCAGAAATCGACTTCAAATCCCTTTGCATTTTTAAACGAATAAATGTCTTAGTAGCAGCTGATTTTTATGCTGAAAAGTGTTGTAGCGTATTGTGAATCTGAGACTACGATGGTAAGGTGATCATAAATTATTAAGTTGCCTGTTTTCGAAAGATAGATCTGACTAGGTGGTAGAGTTTCGCAGCGACTCATTCGGATTGGTACCACCGCCTTATCTATTCGTGCCACTATAACGTCATGACGTGTTCCGGTTGGGAGGGTAAGGTAGCCGGTAAATTTACTTTTGCTCGAGGTCTAACATCTGCGCCCTCAGGTTGGCAACGCACCATTACCAATTTTGGTGTCTCTAGGCGGCGTGAACTTTTTTACTATCAAGAAATCCGTCTTCTTGTTTGCTTTCAATATCATAAAAAAAGATAGTGAATTCAGAAACGGTTTCACATAAATTTTATCAACATCGTACTAGTAATTTTCGAGTTACACTTAATCTATATATAATCTGTATACATTAAATTCAATTGTTGTTCGTTACACTCTCTAAAACTCGAGACCGGCTGAAACGTTTTGGCTATATTTTGGTTTTGAATTATTAGTTCAAGTCCAGGGAAGGTTTAAACGAAAAGAATAAGTGAAAAACTGCGAGCAAACTAGGAACAACAACATCTTTCTTTTTCCCATACAAACAGAAAGGGTGTAACGAAGTTCGCCGGGACAGCTAGTAATGCATAAGTTTGATGACCCAATCTTAATGACCTTGTTAATGTAAAAATACAAACGATAAATCACTAGTTATCTTATTAATAAACACAGGTGAAATTACTCCAAGGTTTAACTTAATTTTACTCCTACTTTAATCCAAGTTTATATAAGGCGGTAGATGTTGGACACCGCTTCGTTCACCCGTGGAAGTGAGTTTTAGTGGTTAGTGATGGGAATGAAAGAATTTACCGCAGTAAGAGGTATTCCATAAAAATGACAATTGTATAAACCTAAAATTATTAATTTTCAGTAACCCCCAACTAAATCTGTCTATCGTAATGTAGCTAAAAATCATCTTGGTCACGTCAGCGCTCAAATAAAAAAAAGACGGGTTGCACTCCGGGAATGCCGGCAGAAGTAAAAACTTGAATATAAATGTTGTGCATTTTTGATATTTTGGATTGGTTAGGGAATAATTTTGCACGAATTACAACGAAGAAGACTACGTGACGGCTAGGAGCGTCGTCATATTATCTCTACATCGAACATTGCTCGTCTACACATAAAGCTTATTTTCAAGATGGAACAAATAGAGCAATGTCTTGATATTATACCTACATATCTGCTATCTGTGAGAATGTAATGGTAGGTATATTGCCGCTTATTATCCATTGCGTATCCTATACTTTTCGGAAATATCTAAACAATACAAAAACAACAATGAATCTACCTTTTATTTTAGATCTCGCGCTGTCTTATTCGCGCATGCGCATTCGCTGACTTACGTTCTGACGATCTGACGCGAGTTTAGAAGTTTTTACCTATTCCAAAAAAGTGCACAACGCCGCTAAAGAAGTTTTCACTTCAAAAATCCGCATCGAAATCGGTCCATCTACGCACCCGCTCTTCTAACTTAC
>NJDC01000213.1:152043-175669 GCA_002245475.1 Calephelis virginiensis | reverse complement strand
GGGATATGGGCGTGAAGATACTTTTTTTTTAATATGTTGACATGGTTACGCTTACCCCTCTCTAAGCGTACATCCCTGACGTCATCTATACATGTAATATTATATATTATGACAAAGTCAGAATTCAAAAAATGAGGGGTTAAAGCAGAGGTTCCCAAACTTATTTCATGTAACGCCCACTTTGAAAATCAGTTGTTTTGTAGCGCCCCCCCCCTCGTTTTTTTCTTGTCAATAACCTCAATATCATATTTGTTGCGCCTAGTTAGAAAAAAAAAACATTTTTTTCAAGATTTATACCGCCCCCCTCTAGGCTTCCAGCGCCCACAAGGGGGCGTTATCGCCCACTTTGGGAAAGGCTGGGTTAAAGTATGGGTATGTTAGTGTTTGTATGTGTGTGTCTCTGTGTGTGTGTATGTGTATTTGTGGCATCAAAATTTTTGAACGTTTGAACCGATTTAGAATTTTTTTTGTTTGAATGCTAACGTGAATAAAAGTTACGTAATTTTAGGATTATTAAATAAAATACTTTTTTTTGTCGCGAATTTTTTAAAAATAGCTGATGATTCTAATAATTATGTCTAAGTACTAGATTATTAAACTAATGCAGTATGTGACATATGATCCTACTAGTGGTTTTTGAGATAAACCTAATAATGCACACATTTTTGCGTTACATTTATCTTGATGACATCATTAATAACGATTCGCACATAGACGAAAATCTATGCATTGTTAAGTATAATTCAGAATCACTAAATGTTATAAAATTGATGAGGAACGATCTCGGAATCATTACATAGCTTTCTAAAATATAGCCATTGAAATCGGTTTATTATTGACTGAGTAGTAACAGATTTACATACCGAAATAAAACAAACATAGTCGAATTAAGAACCTTCTCTTTTTGATGTCGGTTAAAAATAAGTCGATTTAAAAAAAACGACGGGTTGCATCCCGGGAGTACCGGCAGAAGTGAAAATTTGAATAATCATGACAACACGAACATTCGCGCAAGCGCCGTCTTACGAATTTTTGTCTTACGAATCAGGTTACGTGTCCTGACGCGAGTTTAGACATTTTTACCCATTCCAAAAAAAGTGCGCAGCGAAGCTAAAGAAGCTTCCACATCAAAAAATAACAAAAGAAATCTACAAGGAGAGTAAGGTTTACCTACAGTAACCGGGGATACCTACGTTGATATCCCATTAACAAATCAGTATGGTTTTTTCGGAAGGTGGTGTGAAGAGTCTCTGATACTAAACTAAGCAGGTATGCAAGGATCGTAATACTTGACATTCGATACTCGCTATCTAGTTGGCATAAGGACTTAGCTTGAAATGTTTTTTGGAGAGACAAATCTTCACCACCATCTTAATTCTGGACTTGGACAATGGTTCTCAGAACAGCGATGCACCTGTAAAATTTATGGTGTCTAGAGGCCACGTTTGGCTCTTACCTTCAGGAGAGTCGTCTTTGCTTATTCCCTATCTTATTCCATGAACTAAACTTCAAATAACAAAAGGTATAAAACTATACCAACTACATGGGGCACACTAAAAGTTTTGCACTTCTAGCTATTGAACTATTTGAATTTCAAATTTCATATTTTTATAACGTTGCAAGCTTCTTAGTAATAAAAAAACAATTGGCGGGAAATCATTTGTCAATTGTTTTTTTTATCGCACATCAAAGTTCTACGTACGAAACGAAAATGTAATTATGTTGAAAAGATTTTAGAGCGATATTTTTTTATGATTTTAAAAGTTCTCTTTCTCCGCAAGACTGTGCCTCTCGTCTTCAAAATGCTTTTGGGAGAGAAACACCTTGTTTGAGCACCGCGAGGCGATGGTTTGCTGAATTTCAGAAAGGTCGAGTTTCTTTACATAACGAATTTCGTAAAGGGCGGTCTTCAAATGCCGTCAACGAAAATAATGCGGCTACTGTTAATCGGTTAATTAAAAAAAATTCCGGATTACCTACGAGACAATTCGAGGACTATTGGGGATTGGTATGAGACAAATTCAGAAAATTTTACACGAATAATTGAAAGTTTGGAAACTTTATTGTAGTTGGATCCCTCATGAACTGACAGCGGAGCAGAAGCGGGCTCGCGTGGAATGGTACTCATATGACGTTGTCACTGGAGACAAAACGTGGATTTATTGTTTTGAACCCGAAAAAAAAACAGCTATCTTGTGAATGGGTATTTGAAAATGAGAATAGGCCAAAAAAAGTGAGACAGGCGAAAAACGTTAGCAAAAAAATGATCGCGTTCTTTTCTCAGCACCCGTCTGTACAATTCACTTGAAGATCCAAAGAGTGTTAATATCGAGTGGTACTCTACCATTTGTTTACCCAGGGTGTTACAAATAGTTTGCGAAAGACGACCCAAAAGCCGCATTCTCCTACACCATGATAACGCTTCTTCACACACGGCCAACAAAACAAAGTCATTTTTAGCTGCCGAAAAAGTAGATCTCGTCACTCATCTTGCGCATAGCCCTGACCTAGTACCCTGTGATTTCTGTATTTTCCCCAAAATCAAAGATTTGATGAGAGGTTTTACTTTTACCAACTCCGAAGAGGCGAACGCTATCAGAGGATAGCGTTCAATCAGCACGTAGAATCAGCAATGTGGTGTTCCAGTTTTAAAAAATGGTTCTATCGCATGAAAAAATGTTTGAAATGTAAAGGAGATTATTTTGAAAAGCAGTAAAAATAATATTTTGGTCATAATATGTTTTTTAAGTACCGCTAAACTTATAGTGTGACCTGTAATGGTACCTTTGGCAATTCCTAATCTAATCTAGTTTTGTAGGTCACCTCAACACTTTCAGTAGGTCAGATAGCAATCGCATTGTTCTCGTACGAACACTAGAAGAAACACTTACGAGCTCCCTCATTTCCATTTAATATCTTTTAGCTTCACGCTGCAAAAGACTATGCATCTTTTAAAAGCTTAACTGTCCATTTAATTTTATGAAACACTGAAATAAAAAAAATGTTTAGGTTCGGATCTTCTTCTATGTTAGTCGGATCAGCTTTTTGTAACGCAATTACTTCCCCAGATATTGCTTTGAAATGAAACGACTCCATCGCATTTTAATAATTAAGTCTAATGTTGGCGATGAGATTGTTGCCCGTGATGGTCCGGGCTCTTTTGCAGAATAGATCATTTACCTTCCTGTCAGGCAGCTCGTAAAAGGCGAGCATAGGATATAACACTGTGACATCTGACTAGGTGGTAGAGTTTCGCAGCGACTGGTACCACCTGGATTGGTACTACCACTTTATCTATACTTGCCGCCATTACGTTAGTCCTTGCCGTTGACGTGTTTTGTTTCGAATGGTAAGGTACCGGTTAACTTAATTTTACTCGAGGCTTAACATCTCAGTCTCAGGTTTCGTACCTTTAACACCTTTGTGTGTCTCTAGGATCTAGGGTCATGAATTCCTTACCATCAGGAAAACGTCTGTTTGTTAACTTTTCAATATCATAAAAAAATACAGTTAGTCATGACTAGGTAGTTGATTGTTGAATAGAGTTTTCGCTTGTCCTGTTCCATGTTGAAAAGTAGGATAGCGGAAGTCTTGCCCGAGATTCCAGCCTTAAGATACCTAGCAACGCAATCGTAACATCTTTAGTGTACATAGGCAACGCATGTTCTGTTTTTATACCATTAGAAAAACTGCCTACTCGTTGGCAATTACATAACATAAAACGGTGTTTTATTTGAATCATTTAAAAAAAAGCTGAAAACCCGTATGTAAATACTAGTATTAAAATATTTAAATTAAATTTAAACTTAGCTTAAAATCACTAAATTAATAAAAGGTGGTATTTATCCCTGTAAATTATTCGTGCATGAATTTCGTATATACCTATGTCTTTTTTCTGCCAAGAGCAGAGTAGCAACTCGTTGGTAATTTCATGGCATAAAAACCGGCCATTTAAATAATTTTAAAAAACGCTAAAAACTCATATATGAATACTAGCATTATAATATTTAAATAAAATTTTCCTTTAACTTTAAATCACTGAATTAATAAAACATGGCGCGTATTTACCGGTAAATTATTTGTGCATAAATCTCGTATATATGTCATTTTTCTGCCAAGAGCACCACGAAATTGGGCTTACGTAATGTATATCATACAGCCATAACCTTGCAGTTGGCAAGCTGCTCCTGGAGCTGTTTTGTGTGCCCTAAATACTGGCTTAGGTACGTCTTTAGCAGAGAGTAATGTATTGTTAATGTATTTTACTATATATAACTAGCTATATACCCGCGACTTCGTCAGCATAGAATATTTTTATACAAACTTTCATCTCCAATAGTCCATGGGGATTGTTTTTTTTTAATAGTAGCCTACAATTGAACTCCTTTGTGTAACTATATGTATATCAAATCTTATCAAAATTAGTCCAGCGGCTTATCCGTGAAAGCTTAAGAGGCAGACATACTTGTGCATTAATAGTAGTAATATTAGCACTCTAAATACGCGACTTCGTCACTATAAAACAGCTTTTCATACAAATTTTCATACCATATTTTAGTTCTGAAGGGTTGATTTTTGAAAAAAGTAGCCTATGTTTGACCATTGGCATGTTTGAAAACTAAATATTAAATTTTATTAAAACTGGTCTAATGGCATAGCAATGAAAGTGTAACAGACGGACAAACAGACTTCCGCATATATTGTTAACGTATTTTTTTGTAATATGTTACTTCCTATTTACCCGCTACTTAGTCAGCGTAGAACATTTTCATGTAATTTTTTCATATAAATTTCATTCCCTATTTAACTTCATTAGGAGTCGATTATTTATAAAAATATACAATGCTAAAACTCGAGTTTTTATCTATTTCGCATCAATAATATTAAGTATGGATAATAAAATGTATTTTTAATCATAATAGGCACATTTGAATATTTCTCGTAAATCAAGTTTATAAATTATAGACACAATAAATGTTTTGACTAGCTGTTTCGGCTAACCTCGTTCCACTTGTTCTGTTTGTATGGCAAAACTTAAGCTGTTATTTTTCCTAGTTTCCGTTTCTATCTTTTAAACCTTCCCTAGACTGTTATAAATAATTCAAAACCAAAATTAGTCGAATCGACTTTAACCCATTCCACTCTAACTAAAATTCTAATCGCCTCGATGGTCTAGCAATCCGGCGTCGGACTTGACTACACTTGAGGTCCCGGGTTCGATCCCCGGGTCGGGCAACAACAAAATGTTGATTTTCAATTTTCTAATGAAAATAACGCTGCCCGGGATTGGATATGTGCCCAGTTGGCGATAGGCTTTCCAACTACCACATTGTGGGACTTAGTGTCTTCGGCTAGTCATGGGTGCCGAGGTTGTGCCTGTGCCCAGCCCTTCCGGGATATGGGCGTGAAGATACTAACTTTACTCTAATACAATACTCCGACTATATGATAACGATACACATTACACCAGTAACATCTATGATGTCTATAGAAAACGGTTGTTTCTTACCATTAGAAGAACCAACTTTATCTTTATCTAAAAAATAAATACGAAAAAAATTATAGAGCCATAATGTAGCATAGTAGAAAAACGTTTTATAATGCGGAGAATCGCTTGGCCGGGAAAACGAGTCGGATAATAATTTGTCATGTGTCACAACCAAGAAGGAACTAGCTGTATATTTAAACAAAAAAGGAACAATCTATAGACCCAGCGCACACTTTCCAATCTTGCTGAAACTTCATTTTTATACATGTCTTCACGCCAAGAACCTTTACAATGGTAGGGGGGGGGGATACAGAAAGTATGAAGTGCCAAATCTCACGATCCTTGCCTACCTGGTTTCCTCCACATTCATGACCCTTTTCATACAAACTCGCCGGTCTTGGTGACTCTTGATACCAGCCTCGGATAATAACCGCGCAATTTGATCGTGGAATGTCAACCGACCTAAGTGCCTGCTAGCGACTTTGTCAATGTTACGTCTATTATTCTTTCTACATGACCGAACAAGTGAAACATGCCCTTTCTCATTCTGACACGAATACTTTCATTCAAACCCACTCTTTTTCGGTCCCACTTGTTCATCTGTAGCGGCACGCTAACTATGATGACTCGTTTGACTTTCGTATTATCTAAGTTTATGGCTGCTTTCAGAGACGTCGATTAACATTTAATCTAGCATTAACTCACATTTTTGTATAGAAAAAGTCGACTTGGCGACTGATTGAAAGATAATTTACTTCTCTGAGTGCGGCTGTTATACTTTCATTTTATTAAAAAATATATCTGCTATTGCTTTGGCTATAATTGTTTCGATAATAAATTGATATTAACATTCCTATAGTAATGTGACAAACTGGCCATCATAGCGTGCCGCTACTTTAATATTTTTTTAATTTCTGAAAATGAAACTGCTGAGTCTAAATACTTTCAAAGATAGATTTTTAAAAATAGACCTACTTCAAGATGCTGCAAAAGTGAAACATGTGGGCCCATTTTACATATTTTAAAGATAATATCTTTTATAAAACAGTGCAGATGTAGCAACTACCACTTTAATTGATACTTGGTGGTACGTGAAAATACTTTTAAAAACCACTAGTTTAAACATGAATCATGATAAAATTTGTACGGTATCACCAATTTCAAAAAAGAAATATTAAAATCGGTTTGTTATTCGCCGAGAAATCACATCTCAAATATACGAAAAAGAATGTTAGTTTTGTAGTTTAGAAAATAAAGGCATATCAACACTCAGTATAAATTGACCAAATAACTTGAAATCCAGATTGTAGAGAATGATTCGAACGTACAGGTCAAACTCCATATACGTACATATCTTCATACTAAGTCCCCCTGAAGGATAGACCGACAGCATCGAGTGCCAAGTGATCGAAGTTTACCGGGTCGGCTAGTAATCCATGCTACGGAACACTAAATAGCTACGCCTTAAACTTGGCCACTCTATTCATTCTATCTATACATTGTAAATAAACTTGTGTACAAAGTAAGGGATGGTCGTAAAATTGTCTATTATCGAAGCAGAAAATTTCAAACCTTCTAAGTGAAGTGATTTTGTTTTATTCTTCACTGTGTCGGAGATTTTGTCCGCAGTAAAGTAGTGGCTATATGAAGCATTTTTTAAGAATAAATCACCGTAATAAATCAATAATTGTACATACATATTACATACATATATATCATCACGCCAAGTCCTTTATCAACGAGGCAGAGAGTATCGAACGCCTAAGAAATGTTTGTAATCATTTACAAACATTCAAACAAACTGCCGATCATTTAATATATCAACACATAGCTGTTGTATAAATAGGAATTTCGTACAAGAACGAAAACAGAAATTCCGTAAAATACATTCACAAATCCCTCGCACTATTTCAATATCAGTTCTAAGTATTGTTCATAAATTGGATGGCTTGACGTATATAAACTTATAGATAAATGTCGTACTTTGCACACCTTTTTTTCATTACTTAGCCAAGTAAGCTTCTTGAATACGGGTGTTAGTGTCTTCGGCTAGTCGTGGGTGCCTTGGTTGTGCCTCTGCCTACCTCTTTGGGGATATAGGTATTTTTTTTGTGCTGGATCCACACGCTTGCGAAACTTCTAACTTGTGTCTTGTGTCGGTTTTTTGACACAGATCAAAGGGGATTTGGCGCAAGTACTTGCCACGCGTCTACATGTTTGTGAACGTTTATCGAGTTGCGCCTTACGTATTTTCAATCTAACGATGAAATTATATCCTTTTTGGAAAGCTACCAAGCAACGCCAAGCATTTGGAATCCCAAACACAAAAATCACGGAGACAAAACGATATCTAGCTCATAGAATCATTAAGTGAAATTATGAAGAAATCAGTTAAAGAAGTTAGTAATCTAAAATCATCTTCTTTGTCAAAGTTGTCGTTTATTATTTTTTCTCTTTTCGTCTTGATTTTTTTTAACAGAAAGAAGTTAAACCAAGTGTTAGTAGCCGATGACAACTGGACGTCCGTCACGTTTGCTCCTTCAAAACACACTAACAGACTCGCAAACGTGTTTAGATTAGATTACCTAATCTCTCAAAGCTTTTGAATAGATTTGTTGTTTGTGGCAATCGGCAAACGTCTAAATTTAGCATAGCGTTACTTCTGGCTTTTTCGGTTTTCTTCGCAATCAAATACAAAGTAAAAATCTCCAAGGGCTAATTTTAGAAATTCCGTTTCGAAAGGGTTAATGGGGGTTGAAACATCCACGAGCATGAAAATGCGAAAAGCAGTTAGTATTTACTTTTACATGTAAAAATAAAGCATTTCTTCCCGATTTACACTGCTTACCTAAAGTTTTATTAATGTGATAAGTTCATGTAACTTAAGTCCGTGATGATTAATGATTTTTTTGTCACAAACGCCATTTCAGACCAGCCGATAAGTTTCATCTTTTCTTTATATAAAATGGAAAGAGATTAAGATTTGACCTTTTGTTACGTACAAAAATAAGACAGCGAAAAAGAACTCGCCTCTCCTGGCGGTAAGAGACATTTGTGGTTTATGACACCAATAGATATAGGTGCGTCACCGTTCTCTGTCTAGCGCATTAGGCCCCTTGTGCAAATCTATCCCACCCTTCTTTATACATTTTTTTAAAATCTCTATTAAATTTAAATTTGTATTAAATATAAAAAAAACAGATTTTAGATTGGCCACAAATTGCCGTTCTTACCAACCACCTCGGTGACACTAACCATATCATGAACACAACATAACCATCAGCGACACAACAATGCTTCTTTAAATTCCATGAGTTTGATCAGTTCATGTGTGTTCAGGATTGTTTGTCCTCTATCCATGAATGCATTGCATCATTGCAACGTCTGGTGACAACGCAAAGTAACCTACAATATATAGGTGCAATAATAAAAAAGTACCATTCCTGACATATCTAGTCCAAAGTTTGAATCACAAATGAATATCAGAAGCTGGCCAGGTTTATAATACCTCAGAATAATCAGAATAATAACTATTGTAGAACATTTTTATTTCAATTTTTCATTTTTCTTGTTTGAAACCTGAAGTTATATAACAATGCACTGAATTCGAAGGGTGATTATTGGCTACGCCGTAGATCGTAGCGTTGTCGTAGCCTTGTACCGTTGCTATTTTCGTAGAGATCTTTGTGATAGGTCATTAGGTTATTGTTATTAAAATATGATTAATTAATTTTGTTGAATGGTTCTGTAGCTTAGATTAATGATCAAGAGCAAAATGTATAACTACCGCCTCCGCGTTTTGCCTTGTTGGGTGAGAGGTTAGCGTAAACCTGTCTCGCCAATAATAAAGCTCGTATTCGACTCCTAACTGGGACAGGCATTTGTGCTTTAGCTCATCGCATAAAAAATAAAACATTTTTGCTTAGGGTACTTTTTGCATTTCAGTTATATAGTACACATGTATATATTTTTTTTAGTATTTATGTGCTAGCGTATTATTGGTTTGCTTTTGAGTTACTTTCAGACAAAATACCTAATACTGTTCCCACTTATTCAAAAGAAATAACTCTTCAAAGACAAGACTGGAATGTGATATTATTGGATGCCATTTTTGTGACCTTATTGGGAGAGAAAGCTTATTGGCTTATTTAGTGGTCAGAACAAAGTCTTAGTTTGGCATCGAATAAAAACCTTTCTTTAATCATATGGTTCGGATTAACACAGATTAAGTAATAGTAATCACGTACAAAAAATATCTCTTGAAAAATGCCAGATAAGGGAAATAATATTCGTGATGATATAAATATTTGGTAAGTTATAACAAATTATTTTTTAATGTTAAAACATTATTGTTCTTTTCCAACACCTTTTTTAAGTTAACAACAAAGCAAACAACTTCTTTTAATAACAAACGCGACTAGCATGGTGGTAGCGAGCGTGTCAAAACACTCCTCGGAGTGTGTGTGTCTGTGAGAACGTTGAAGCTCATATACAAAATATATTTGAAGTGAAAACTTTTTTAGCGGCGTTACGCACTCTCTTTTGGAATGGGTGAAAACTTCTAAACTTGCGTCAGATCGAAAATTCGTAAGACGGCGTAGGGCGCTTACGCGAATGTTCGCGTTGTCATGTTTGTGTACGATAGCGCAATAAATGAATATTATATTCTACCACATAAATTATAGTAATTTCATACTGATAATAATTAAAGCAATTCGTGCAAAATTATTTCGTTATTATTCCAAAATATCAAAAATGCACAACTTTAATATTCAAGTTTTCACTGCCGGCGCTCCCGGAGTGCAACCCGTCGTTTTTTTTGCTATCAGTTCTTTAAAAAAGGCGTTATAACTATCTTTATTACCGAACTTTGCTCGGTATTATTAATAAAACGGCATTTTCTGAAAATAGAACCTCGTAATATCGATTCATGACCCCTAAACCTTCGCGCTATAAATTTTATAAAGATCGTTGGAGCCGTTTCAGAAATTCAGAATAAATCTTCCTAAAATTAATCCTAATTACACTGGTCATCGCTTCATTCATGAACGTATCGACTTATTTTGTTAATTCTGTTTTTGTGTTGTTAAATGGCAGAAGAAGGTTTAGAAAAAAGCAATATTCATAGCTAGGTCAGGACGAACGTCTATCAGCTCAACTAGTGTTTATATAAAAACTGCTCGCCTAAAGGTATCACACAGATATAGTTGAAACTAACATTACATGTTATATATTTTATAGTAGCTTCTACGCGACTTCGTCTATGCGTTGGAGTGACTTTTCGTAGTTGGAATGGAATAAAAATAAAGGTTTTCCCGCGATATAAGGTATCCTAAATGTGACCTAATTTATAAAAATCAACAAAAAATTTGGAAAAAATCTGTTCCCTAGTTTTTTGCACTAAAATCTAACAGACAAACTGACAATACATTTAATAACCCTTTTTTGGTTTCTGAAGTTTAGAAACAAAAACGTCATTGGCTTAAAAAATATATACACAGATTTATTTTTTTACTGTGTTTATTATGTTATGTATGCTGACCCGTTAGACGTTGTTCTACTATTTTTTTAATGTGATATTAGTAAAAAAAAATGGATTGATTCACTCTTATCACTAAGGGGTATGAAAAATAAATAGTGGCCGATTCTTAGACATACTGAATATGCATATAAAATTTGGTGAAAATCGGTAAAGCCGTTGCGGATGCGGAATTTTATTTATAATAATAATAAATATTCCTGGACAAGTCACGTAAATTGAATCTAAGCCCAAAGTAAGCAAATTATATGCTTGTGTTATGGGTTTTAGTCAACGATTCTAATACAAAGAAATACGTAAATAGATACCGGAATAAATTTAAAAACACTCAGACCCAGAAATGCAGACATCTAAACGTTCATCACACAAATGCCTGCCCCCGTTGCGAATCGAACCAGAGCCTCGCAGTTGGTCGGTATAGCTAGGCGTGTACGCTAGCCACTCGACCATCGAGGCGGTCAAATAAGATAAGCATAAGATATTAAGCTTTCGAATTTAAATACGATACATAGTTTCTTCAAGCGTCTAGACATTTCAAATAATATTTGATTCAAGTTCGCTCAGGCGGATATCCGGTTCCAATGTAAAACGAGCCAGTGCAGTTCCCTGCATCACTGAAATCTGCCACGCCTTTTAATTAACTTCGCTCTCAAAGGGTCGCTTTCCGGTGCGACCTCAGACAATCTATACATGCGATACGGCTGTATAAGAGTATATTTTGTACCAAAAAGTATTCATTTTTTACAACTTCCAGCTAAAAATGTATAGCGCGACTAAACAGGGAGCTGCAAATTATTTTTTTGGTTTAAGTATGGATTTCCGCAGAGTAACGCGTTATTTTATTAATTACCAGCGGCCCGCCCCTGCTTCGCACGGGTATAAAATATACATTTAAACCTTCCTCTTCAATCACTTTATCTATTAAAAAACCGCATCAAAGTCCATTGCGTAGTAGTTTAAAAGATTTAAGCATACAAAGGGACATAGGACAGAGAACGCAACTTTGTTTTATACTATGTAGTGAATTTGTGATGGATGGGGTAGAACTTAAAAAATACATTTTAATGAACTTGTCTAAAAATATATATAAATGACACAGTATTATAATAAATAAGTTTTTAAAAATTTACACGTCACAATGTGGTAGAATATGTTGGTACGAATAAGTATTTGTGACTTTAAACATACATATTTCACAAATAAATAAATTCAATTTCATTGCCTATTGGAGGTTCTTAACACTGGTTCAAGGCATCTCGCATGGCAAAATTTGACGCGTTTGACTAACTGCAAATATTCCTTCTCGGACTCCCCTACTATATTACGTTACTAACTGGACTATACATTCGATAATTGAATTTCGATCCAAAATATGGATACCTAGCTTTCTATAACCGTCTAGACACTGCAAATTGTATTATTGAACTCCGCTCAGACGGGCATCCGGTTCCGGTAAATTATTACACTGCAGTTTCCAGCATCACTGAAGTTTTCAACCCTTTTAATTAACTTCCCCGTCAATGGGAAGGTTTTTTTTTCTCATGTTACAATTAAATTTCGACAAGCGGCTTCATAAGTGGACAATTTTTTTTATAGTAATAATAGCGTTTAGTTTAAAGATAATGTGGGGTGTTATAACAACATAAAAATAAAAAAAATTGGCGTTTCTGTTTATAAAATTAAACCGCTTTTTTCTACATGCATATGAATTCATAGACGGTGCATGAATTTGAAAATATGTATATTAATTTGTTTTATTGCATTTTTAACCAACGTATCACTGGTAGAACAAATAGGCAGAGGCACAACGAGGGCACCCACTACTAGGCGAAGACACTAAGCCCCACATTGTAATAGGGGGCTAGCCCACACGGCCACATATCCAATCAAGGGCAACGTCAATTTTATTAGAAAATTGAAAATATACATTTTATATTCTTTTTTGTTGCCCGACCTGAGGGTCGAACGTGGGACCTCAAGAAGTCAGGTCTGACGAGGGGCCAATAGACCACACAAGCAAATAATCACTAAAGTACATATTAACTATAAACGGATCCTTATCTCATAGTAATATACATGTTTCTATTATATATAGGTAAATATAAAACGGGTCACGTTGTTTGTCCGTGATCGACTTCGAAAATGCTTGACCAATTTTAATAAAATTTGCAAACCGAGTGCAGTTTGATTCAAGTTGAAAGAAAGGGCACTAATTTTTAAACACAATATTATATATTAGTGCAAATTATTAGATAAGACAGGGCAGCGTCTGTCAGTCACTACAAGGGATATAGTATATTTATTTCTGTCTGTCCGTCTTTCTACCTTCCAATACTATAAAATATAAAAAAGTGGAATTATTCATTCAAATTACAAAAGATCATCGAGATCGGAGTTTCTAAACCTGAAGTCAAAAATTACAATTTTGTTGAAATACCATTCTAGACACAATTTGTAAATACCTAATAACACTTGTACTTGACATAATTCATTTTTATTATTTTTCTGACAGTCGGTTTCGCTATATGAGGAACATCAGGACGATTAAAACTGTACCAGTTAATACAATTTTATAATTAAATCAAAGAAACTATAATGATTAAATCTACTAAAATTTAATCTTAAAACTAATACAATTTTATAATTAATTATAACTCAATTCAATGTTTAAATTTTGAATTTATTGCATTTAAGCCTTGTGATTTGACTTATTTGTTTGTAAACATGTAACTAGCCATTTTGTAATAATTGCACTTAGTTACAATTGTATGTAGCTGAATATTTATCTGAGAATCTAAAAATGTAATAAATAAAAATAAATTGTTCTAGGTTGACCGTTTAGCTTCAGTTGAAATCGCCCTAATGATGCTTATATAGCGAAACCGGCAAAGCGAAATTTCGCTGAACAACGAAAATGATTTTTTTTACTATGATAAATAACTATTGATTTTTAGAATAAGATTTATGATCATATCACTCGTGAACCGAAGTACCAATTTGATAACCTTTGTTGTTATGCTAATTTCTCAGGAGAAGTTTCTTTTAAAAAAATCTTTTATTTCATGCATAGTTAAAACAAGCCAATGTCTTTCTGATCAGCTAGCTAAATATATATATACTCGTTTGTATATGTTATATATTATGTAGTATTATACAGTATGTATAATATGTTAATCGCTGCATACCTATTTGACCTGCATAAAATTTGAATGAAAAAAATAAAGTATTATTTTTACCTGCAATTTTCCCAGTTTTTCCTTCATCTGACATTAACCAATACAACAAAAAAAATAGTAAAAGTGGTCTTTTCTTTCAGGCGTGATGCGAAGACCACGTGAAATGGGTATTCCTTTATAATATATGTATAGATATTACAGTTCAAAATTCCAATTTCTCTAATAAATTCATCGTAATTACCCTCAACCTTTCCTGGGATCTTACGCAACATCAGTCAATTTCTTGGATTTACTACTATCCAAACTAAAACAAGAAGTAGCCTAACACCAACAAATATGCTTTATGTCATTTTGTCATTGGAATAATAGCGGCTTTTGATGGATTTACAGTTGCCTACAAAAGAGTTATAGTACTACTATTTAAATTATGCGCTTCGGCTTTACACTATTTTACTCTTTTTACACTTTAAACTTTTATTTTTAAATGGCTGACCTAATCAAAATTTAAGCGAAATGATTATTTGTGTGTAATTAACAACTTTATATTTTCATTCGCATTTCCGAAGCTCGACGAAGCTAGCCGAAGCGCATAATTTAAATAGTACTACTGTACCATCATATGTTATTCACCTACTTCCTATAAAACTCAGAACTTCATCGATTTTGTAACAAATTGACAAAGTTTCATGTAACAATGTTAGGAAATGAACAATTTCCATCAAATTACCCAACCTTGTAAAGTTACTGTACATGAGTTATAATAAAACATAACGCCCAAATTGAACCAAAATACGGCACGATGGGGTCACAGTAGTTACGTAAGCAATCAGAACACAGGGCGAGCCTTTATAGTTGCCATAACGACGCCACTCAAACAGGGTCGACACTAAACCTTAATAAACAAAACCTAAACACCTTTTGAGACTGCATATCTAACTTGTTTACGCCTTCACTTCAAGGTTACTTTACTTACAACTTTATTTTTCTAGCAGCAAATTTTCTGGCAATATGTTTTTCAAACAGTTGAATTTAGAAAAAGAGTAAAACATAAAGCAGCTGAGTTTATTTCGAATTAAAAAAAGAACGATAAGATAAATTGGCCAAAGGCCAAAAGTTACGGCAATAAATTTTAAAAACGTTCGATTTTTAATCTTTGTGTCTACAGATAAAATACATCGTTTATCTTTTATTATAAGTTCATGATAACGATTTGAATAATAAATGCTAGTCGTAGAAAGATGACAACTAATGATCGGCTTAACATTTGAACGCTATACTCCATTACTATTGATGTCATGGACATTCAGGGCCTATTCTCAGGGTTAACAAGCTCTAATTTAAATGACATGGATTTGGAACGTTCGATAATTAGGTATGCCAATAGTGTAAAATGTGTAAATATTTAGAATTTCTGGCCAAATCCACGTCTAGTGTGCATGCAGGGTTTGTGCGGGCGAGCTCACCGTTGGCATCAGCTGATCAGTACTCCTGACTCGTGTCACCTTATTCTTATATATCAGCTTCTTCAACGCCTTCTCCACTGGTTGGTTCCACCTCATAAACAACACGTACGCGCCGTACAGCGAGAAGAGCACCAGCGCCTCTTGCCAGTATATCACGTTATCACGGAAACAGTATATCAACACAAGCAAGCTGATCGAGTAGAAGGTACAGTCGCGGAAGAGAGGCCACCACGTGAGGGTTAATGTGGTGCGGGAGAAAAGAGCGCACGCACCGATCACGAACAATATGTTGAAGACGGCGGAACCGACGATCGTTCCTATGCCTACGTCGTCGAAGGAGACAAACACCCCGATTATGGATGTGAACAGCTCGGGTGCTGAGCCACCAGCTGCCATGAAGGTAGCTCCGGCGACATCATCTCGTATAGCCAGCCTCTCGATGATGACATCCAGGGCTGGCACGAAAAACTCATCGCAAACTATGGCAAGCGCTACAAACATGTAGCCCATGCCAATCACGTGGAAGATGACTGCGCCTGAACGGCGTTGTTCTTCCGTGAAAATGTCTTCTGGGAATAGTGGGACCTTATCTTCGAATTCTGTAGGCTCTGGGGTGGAGAAGTCGAGGTATTCGGTGAAGTCGGTCGCGTTAGGCTCGCCGGCCCGCGCCGCCGCCAGCAGCGCCAGCAGCAGCGCGCCACCCATGCCGCGCTCCCGGGGGCTGCGACCACACTGACGGACGAGGCCCGACATAACGCGTACAGATATTTATCGATATTCGAGTTTCAAATATCTTATCGATTCTACACGAATTCGAACTAAAAAAATATAAATCGATCTTTTATTTCTTCTTTTCTATGGAAGTGAAATTCTGTACTACTCTACCCGATAAAGAATAAAAGTGATATTACACACACATGTAATAATGCAGTTTTAGAGTGGCAATAATAAATTAAAAGATACAAAATATTTTAAATAATTTATTTAAATAATATACATAAAAATGTTGTATAAACCACTTCATTGTTCCTTTTGTTTCATGTAGTTTGCATAGGATAAGTTAATAATAATAACATTTAATTATACGTATCACATTAATTGAGTCATTATTTTTTCTTAAAATAGAGATGGTGGCTTCGATAAGTCAATTCAAGCCAATTCAAATCTTTAAGGCAATACAATTTTGAAATCGCTTTGAATCAGGGTCAATCTTTTAGTCCTGTCATTTCGAAAAATTTAAGTTTAAAAATAGAATCGATTAAGTTATCGACAATCGTAGTGTTGATCAGTGGAGGCGTCACTAGCGTCCACCCCCACGCCCTGGCGCTCGATAGCGCCGCACTGCGCCGCGCCGCCGCCACCGGGCTGTAGGCTGTAGCTAGCAATGAATAGACCTGCCCTAAAAAGAGATTCGGAAGGACTATGTACAGTCAACCACTAAATTTTCATACAGTTTATGCTGTCTTTGTTACACATTATTAATCTTTCTGAGTGTCCCATACTATACTTCAAAGTGAGTAAGTTTGACGAGAATATCGTGTATGACCACATCTGTCCACTGTTTTGTACATATAACCTTTAAAGTATAAAACTAGAATTAATTCTGAGAGGTAAAATAAGCCAATATTTTGTTATTTCCGCGTAATTAGCAAGATAACGGTTAACTTTACATCTGATATCATGGATTTCCGCAAAGTAACACTTGATTGAATAAAATAAAATAAGACCTATTTGTCGCCTCTGTGGTATAGCGGTTCAGTTGCTGGACTTGACTGCATGAGGTCCCGGGGTCGATTCCCGCGTCGGGCAACAAAAAGCAAATTGGATTTTTCCAATTTTATAATAAAAAAAATGCTCAGGATTGGATATGTGCCCGGTTGCCGATAGGTTTGCCACCTATCACATTATGGGACTTAGTGTCTGCGGCTAGTCGTGGGTGCCCTTGTTATGCCTCTACCCTTCGGGGATATGGGCGTGAAGATACTTACTTACTTACTTAAAATAAAACTTTAAAATGTAGTTTATATTATAATATAATTTGTGTTTAAAATGTTTGTATTCGTAGACGGCGAAGTAATGAACATAATTATCAAATATTCAAATATAATTAAGTTTTCAGCTATTTTACTTTTTTGAGGAAAGCATTTTCAAAAATATTAATTTAATTTTCTAATAAATTCATAGAAAACATAAAAAGTCCCGAGATTTTTGGATTACAAGAAAACATAAAATTCAAAGTCAAGTTTGGAGTTGCTATTTTATAGTATTCTGTCAAAATGACAGGGCTTAAATTAAGATTTGAGAACGATTTGCAAGTGGTATAAGACAGTCTTACCTATCAACTTTGCTCATCACTAAACACCTTTTGAAATCAGAAGTTGGGGTTGGGGAAATAAAGGGAATATTAGTACCTACCTTCAGTATACTACCCGAATAACTACCATCGATTTTTATTTATACCTATATATAGTTGCCTTAATCCTCGGACAGGAAAATGGTGAATCTCAACCGGGACAATTTGCTGCATAGTACTTTACTAGCAGAGGTCTTGTTGCTAACCCTTTTAACCTAGGCTCGCCACTTACGAGCTGCCTGATGGAGAGGTAAATTATCTCTTCTATTATTCTTATCTATTTGTCCTACTTAGATCAAAACGTGGAAACTTTAGTGTGTTATTTTTTTTCTTATTCCCTTTAAATAAATATTACATAAGTCACTTTTGTACCAAATCAGAAAACAAGTCGGACTAATTAAGGAATGAGTCATGTTCGCGTCTTTTTACCAAATTTGGTTTAAATAATTTGTGTAAGTATTCTCATTCCAAATTGCATGTGAAAAATTAACCATACCGTTAAAATTACAAAAGTTCATAGAATATTTGAGTTTGACTGTACTACTACACAGTACGCGTAATTTAGGTCTGTACATCCTTATTGAGATAGCGTAGTATTACTATCTACTCTCATGGGAGATGCAGCGTAGCCTTATGGCATTGTCGAATTTTATCATAAATAGTTATTTTCAATCATTTTCGTAAAGTACAAGTAGTTCTTTGTTTTAATACACAAATAAAAAAGGTCTTGAATCCAAGACCTTCCCTATACGATCACAATGCTACGTCATTTGAGCTACAGGTTTATTTCCTACGTCAATTTTCTTATAGACAAAGGTCTCGGAAATAGTTCCTAAATAGCCTTGATTAGTAGTGATTGTTCGATGCTTTTTTGAAATAAACCAACTTTAGTTATAATCTGTTATACTTACAGTAGTACTATTTAAATTTTGCGCTTCGGCTATATTCGTTAAGCTTTGGAAATCTGAATGTATTTTAAAGATAGAGTTATTATTACACATAATTAATCATTTCGTTTAAATTTAGATTAGGTCAGTCAATTTAAAAATAAAAGTTTTAAGTGTAAAAAGTGTAAAACCGAAGCGCATCATTTAAATAGTAGTACTGTACTACATACTGATGGCATTGGCAAAACTTTATTGTTGATTATGACATAAAACACGTAAGTACAAACTTATACAAGTAATTCTGATATTTTTTACTTTTCTTAAATATATTTTTGAAAGGGTTTTTTTTAAACTGGTGCAATTAAAAGTATTTCTTGTTGTTTTTACTTAGTCATAGTCACGGAGAAATGACAAACAATACGTCTTCCGAGCTCCTTGGCAGGAAAACTGTTGTCCTATTGTTTAAATACGAGCCCGGGACTAATTCCGGCGAATGATAAATATTCTAAGTAAAATATACTGTCACTTTACAAGACCGTTGAAAGGAGCATACGTTTACTCGCTCCTTCAAATGGTACCATATCTTAATACATACACACATATCTTCACGCCAAGTCTCTTACGAATGAGGCAGAGAGTAACGAGTGCCAGACCTCACGATAGTGACAAACCTGTCTGGCTTCCATCACATTCATTACTCTTTTCATACAAACACGCCTGTTTCGGAGACCCTTGACACCACACTTTGGATAATATCCGAGTGATCTGATCGTCCCCGTCTTGCCCTCCCCGGGTACCTACCATATCTTAATAGAATCAAAATATAGAAGAAAGACTAAAAAAACAAATTTTTTATTAATAATAGTTCCTCTATTTTGACCAGACAGGGTTGCAAGGATCGTGAGATTTAGCACTCGATACTCTCTGTCTAACCCGTTAAAGACTTGGCGTGAAGATGTGCATTATTACAGATTACTAGGGTATTTTATTTATAGTAAGTATTTATAGTATTACTATGGATTTTACGTAGTCACTATGTGCACCCAGTAGTTCAAAATCCAAGTAATGCCTTCAACATGTAAAAAAGTACCTATCATTATGTCCGTTTCTCCGAAAAAGTAGGTAACTAGCCAAATATAATAAATCCTACAATGTGATAAGTATCAAACCTATCACCAACCGGCACTTATCAAATCCCAAGCAACGTTTACGTTAAAAAAATAGTGTTGCTTGACCCGGGAATTCGACTCGGGGATTTAATTTTTTTACGTGATAAGATACGCGAACAAGAACACGACTCTTCTGTTAGCCCTAGGCTAAAAACACCATAGATGTTGTAGGTGTGTCGCTGTCTTGTGGTCGAAGTGTTAGGCAAATTATTGTTCAAGTATACCAGTCACCCTACCCGTTGGACCCGAACATGAGACTAACATTATGACGAAAGAAACAGGTAAGGCGATGCCTCCCTACCCGGACGAGTTCGGGCATAACACTCTTTCACCAGTGACTTAGTTGCTATTTTTTAGAATTTCCATCATCGAAAGTTTAATGAACTAAATATTCTAATGGTGACTTCTCAAAATAAAGTATCTTCACGCCGTATCCCCGAAGAGGCAGAGGCACAACCAGGGCACCCACGACTAAGCCTATCGCCAATCGCACACATATCCAATCCCAAGCAACATTTTTTTTTTATTAGAAAATTGGAAAAAAATCTTTTTGTCGCCCAACCTCGGAATCGAAGCCGGGACCTTGTGCAGTCAAGTCCAACACCTGGACCAATAGACGAATATATGTATTTTTAACTTAATAAAAATATAAAATTTGTTTAAGAAAAAATGTTATGTACATTCTGTAAATACGAGGAATATAAACCATCTTGCTGTAAAAAAAGTCTCGTCTCCACAGAATTAGATATTCTTTCATAGGCCAATCTATACGTTTTTCCAGTTTATACACAGGAGCACACTTTAATATATATATTTAGAAGAAAGACAAGCTTGGGATTAATTGCTCCTCATACCGATCTCTGCAAATTATAGATGTAACATATTTTTTTTATTAGATTCATAAGAAAAAAGACAAGCCCGCTGTGTTTCTTCGCCGGATTTGCCGGATGCTGTGGTAATTCATAATTTTATATAGACGCGTCACAAGAACCTTTGTAAGGTTTTGCAATTGATTTATTTATATATATATATAAATAAATCAATTGCTGTTCGTTAGTCTCGCTAAAACTCGAAAACGGCTAAATGGATTTGGCTAATTTTGGTTTTTAATTATTTATTCAAGTCCAGGGAAGGTTTAAAATATAATAAAAAGGGAAACACTGCGAGAAAACTAGGAAAAACATAATTTTCATTTTTCTCATACAAACTGAACGGGTGGAACGAAGTTCGCCGGGACAGCTAGTGTAAAATAAATAAATTCTTATTCTTAATTGCGTATATTGATCACATTACCTCTTACTTGCTGCCTAGTGGTCTATGGTAGTCTATACAGCAAACACGGACCAACACGGGTTAATCATAAAGCCAAATAAAACACAGGACCACTAGACTACAGCTGATGCGACAATTATGACAACGTAACAAAAATCGGACAGTTAATTACTTCTCATACCACAAAAAGTTTTCATACGATACAACGATGTACCTTTACTTAAAGCGCAACGACAATTTGGTCGATCAGAATCAGAAAAAGTTTATCAGGACCATACAAGTGAACTTGTACGAGTAGACATTGATCTAAAACTACCACCGGATCGGTATACCGGCCTTATGGCTTACACTGAGAAGATCCGTAGATAGAAACTTAGTGGCCTTGTCTTTTTATATTCCGATCCGGAGCTGGTTGATAAAAACGTCCAAAAAGCGGTAAAGCGGTGGCCTCATTACTCAAGCTCATGAAGTGACATTTGGCAGCAACGAGGAAATACACGATTTCTTCATGATTATTTCATTTCAACTATCACATTGTGGGACTTAGTGTCTTCGGCTTGTCGTGGGTTCCTTGTTGTGCCTCTGCCTACCTCTTCGGGGATATGGGCATCAAGATACTTTTTTTTATTTCATTTGTGCACTTTCACTGAGCAAAATTTTACAAAATGCCACCAAAATTCATTAATTTTACTCAATATCAACACGAAATCCAAAAATTATGAAAAAACTTCGACCATCTTTTCTCTCGATAACGAAAAACTAAATTACTCACCTTGGAATTCTTTATTAATTTTATCATGATCCGACAGGTGTTTTTTGAGTTTGACTTAATAATGCACACAATTTTGTTTAATTCGTCAACATAGAAAAACAATTATATTGAAAAATTACAACAACACATTTCGAGTAGTCCGACCCAGAATCAAAAACCAACATAAATTACATGTTATTTGACAGTTTCTGATCCTCCTACTACGTATACGTACGTACCATGAGGTAAACACAAATCTTAAAAATTTTTGAACATAAACTCAATAAAAATAATAATCTTTAATCTCACCAGCTCGGCACAGCTCTATTCAGAAATTTTATACATAATGAAGGTGTTTAAGCATAGTAGAAGGTATCTTCCATATAATCACAATCTGACGCGCCTGAGTACCTAACTAACTCGTCAAATCTTCTCTTGGGCTCCCCTACTATACGTGTGACAAGTGTGTCGCTAAACCCGAATACTTTTTTAGCGACAAACAAAACGGAGCTTGATTTTTTTAACTGCTTAGTAGGAAAGCATCTAGTCATTTGAGGAGTTAGGTAGTAAAATACTTAGCTGTCTCTAACAAAGAAATAGTCCTTAACTTGATCGCCTATTTGGTCCTGTTATCTCCTGCGTTTGGCGTTGACTGTACCATATTAGGTCTCAAGGTCGTTTCCTGGGTAGGGTGACGCAAAATGTGTTTTCAAATCTTCAACAATAATACCCTAATCGCAAGATTTTGATAGACTATTGACCAGTTTAGCGCAACCCTCATATCAAAAAATAACTTTGCTATGTTTTTTATTCGCCCAAATCATATGACACTAGTTGCCTTATATCTGAATGCCTTTAGACTTACTTTCAAATTATACGGGTTATATATACCTTTTCAAGTAAGCTTTATACAAATTCGGGTTTGCTATGTATCCATGAAAGTCCTGCCTCTTATTACTTAGTATTTATAAACTCTGCTATTGACTGAAAAGGGTTAGTGCTTAGTGTTAATTACATATCTTAATTTTAAAAAGGAATATGTAACTGTTCGATAATATAAAGAGATTCAAATGCAACTAAGGCCGACATAAAAACAACACAATTTTCTTATTATGAAAAAGACACAAAAGTTGCTTAGTATAGTTGCCCACTCTGTAAACGCGCACATTAAAGGCTTATGCAAATGTATAACTATTTTATAATCTGAGCTAATATTATAAATGGGAAAGTATGATTGTTTGTTCGTTTATGTATTTGTTTGTTTCTCACGTTGCAACAGTGCGATTTAATGGTATCATTTTGTAGATATAATACATAAACATAAAACGCGAACCGTAGAAGACTTTAGTACACCGTGGGCAGAATCTAGTAAATTCGACGTCAACACAGTTTTTTTTTTCGAATAGTTACCTACTGTGATAGTAACTACCTACGATTACGATCCACGAAAGAGATGTAACTTTTTAATTTAGTTAAACCTATCGACTACCAAAACGAGGGTATTAACTAAAACACGCCAATAGCAAGC